>JBBPCZ010014063.1:0-14869 GCA_037974445.1 Brycinus macrolepidotus
CTCAAGAAATAATTTCTGAAAACATTTAACTCATTCCTCTCTCTCACACACACACACAAACACTATGTGGTTCCTGTCTTATCACTATAGTAGGTATTAAATACATCACTATAGTACTAAATATATACAGGACAGGATGTAAAATCCTTGAAACAGAACTGTCTTACACAGCTTTTTCCGTGTGTTGCCACTCTGTGATTTAAGAGTGTTCAGCCTTGCCGTGTGGTGCAGCCTTAGTTTGAGGAAGACCGACACAACTAAAGACAAGAGCATCAAATGATGGTTGTCAGTTCTAAACTGTGGCCCGGACAAACTGATTGATCGAAGATACACTAAATGATTGCCCTGATGTTGACTGTCGGATAACACGCTCAGCTCCTTTGACCACCTTGACTGTCCCCTCAGAGGGAGTCGTTAAACCTCCACTGTGTTTTAATGGCAGCAAGTGGTAGCTTTGATCATATGATACCGGTACAGCATCTGTTAGCAAACTAGCACAGCACACATCACAGGACAGCTTTCTGAAAATCTGTCGAATAACAAACCCTGGTAAGGCTGAACAATTGTTTTGATTATATTTGACCATTATAAAATCCCGTTTTATAGTGCTTACGCTTAACCAAAACGTTGTTTGGAGGCTGACGAACACAGGGATAGCTTTGCTAGCTTAGCTAAGGTTGAGATTTAAAAACTGAGGTGGATTTCTTTAGGAAACCTCCAAAGTTTTAGAAAGTTAACTAAACAGCTAACAACAATTTAAATAGCTAGTGCCTACGTTTAGCCAAAACGTTGTTTAGAGGCTGACTTGAACACAGGAATGCATAGATTTGCTAGCTTAGCCTGGCTTAGCTAAGGTTAAGACTTATAAAACAGGATTTTATAATGCCCAATTATATTCAAAACAAATGTTCAGCCTTCCCTATGAAATGCAATCCGTCGGGATCTGATTTGAAGCGTACAGCCCCAAGCAGCACATCTTTATTCACTACTTTATTCCACAGCTGCGACCTTCGGCGACGTTGACGTACGATGCTGCCTAAATCGATATGTCATGTGCTGTTACGTACGTCTGAGTAAAGGAGCAACCAATCACACAACTGGCTCCACCCTGTCTCTCTTGATTGACAGACGAAGAAATTTCATGAAATGATGAAATATGGCCATGAAATGATGAAATACGGCTATGAAATGATGAAAAACGGCATTATGAAATAAATACTGATTTTAAAAAATAAAAATATGAAATTATATTTCACTTTAATAAGTAAATTTATGTAACAGAATGCAATATATTTCACAATAAAGAGCTGTATTTCACAATATCATTCTCATATATTTCATAATACTTCTGAACACTTTGGAGTTCCATATTCTGCACATTAATGTCCCTAACAACATATTCCGGAATCAGACTAAAACACCGTTTCCCAGAGTTCCATGAGGGATGGAGTTCATGACCTCTAAGAATAAATGAAAGGCAATTAGGACACGTGTTGCATTTATGACATTTAACTGGTAAAACTATACTGGTATTAACAGTAAATTCAGATACTTATACTTATTAAAGTTCCACTGTATGCCACTGCGTGTAATACATGCTCAGAAACAGTAACACATGGAATTTGACAGAATTTCACTGAATTGAATTCCGCTTCCTGACATTCCGCTTCCAATTCCATTTCCATTTCTTGTTTGAACTGGAATTGTCGAGTTAATTCCTGCATTGACCCCAACCCTGGTGTATATATTTTTTATTTTTATTTATTTATTTTTTTAAATAAACAATACATTTATTTGTGTGCAGATTATGATAATATTATAATGAATAAATGATACATTACAATAAAATCATATATTTGTTATTTGTTATCTTCATGACTTTGTCATCTTTCTCTTTTCAAAACACAGCCACCATAAACATGAGTCTGGTTGCTTGTTATATATTTATTATACATTTATTTGCAAGCAGTTTCTAATATTATAATAAAAAAAAGTAATACTGTTAACAAAATTATACATTTGCTATCTTCATGACTTTATCATCTTTTCAAAACACAGCCATTAACGTGAGTCTGTTTGGTTGTTTGTTTACCCGTTGTTGTCTGACGGGAAGCGGTCGCGCGCCGTCTCCGTCAGCGGCGCGCGGTGACGTTTTTCCTGTTGTGTGTTTATGTCCGCGGTCCGCGGCTCTTTGCTCCCTTTTCTGCTTTTATTTTCGTTTTTTTTAACGAAAACTGGGGACACCTGTGATTCTACACCCTCCCGTTTGGAGCAGGAGTCCTAGGATGGTTGATGTTTCAGCGGCGGTGTGTGTTTTGTAGAGAAGCTCTCGGTAAGTAGCTGCTGCTAAATTAGGCTTCCGAGTGGAATTATTCCGTTCCACCTTAAATGCTGCAGCTGTTACATCGTGGTGCCTCAGGCGCCAAGCTGTGACTGCTGTAGCATTTAAGGTGGAACGGAATAATTCCACTCGAAAAGCTAACATCAGCTTCGCTAAAGCAGATTTCCCCCCATTTCTACACCTGTTACATGCGTGACACTTCAACTTTACCTCCCTTTATCCTCCCTTTTCCCTATTTAACATCTTTTATTTCCTTTTTATTTTATTTCGACCTTTAAAAACACCCGAACGTGCACTTAGCACGCCGTGCCTGACAGTAAACACCCAACCACCCCTGCTGTTGTGAATTAAATATACAGCAATTGAACAGATTTTATGTTTTATACGTTTTATACCTGACCGTGTCGTTTATTTTTACACTTAGAAGGCCGTTTCCGTCACTAGCTTACTTTCATTTATGAGAAACAGGTACTTTCTCTTTCGCTTTGGGCAGGAAGGCAGGCAGAATTATAACGCTGTAATAATTGTGTAATAAAAGGATAATCCAAGAGAACAGAGAACCCTGAGGAACCGGTGAAGGGTTAAGGTCCAAGGGGGTGTGGCCCAAAATATGATCCATATGATCTCATCGAGTAGAAAAGGTCAACAGGGTGTGATTTATTGACCAAATCGTGTCTCGTACTGCTTAAAATATGTAATCTGTATTGCTATTAAGATAAACTGTTTAAAAAGCCTATAATTGTGGTTAGATGATAAATCATACAAACATATATATGTATATAAATGTGTTTGTGTTTGTATATGTATATATATGTATGTGTATATGTATATGTATGAATACATTATACTGTACATAAAATCACTATTTACTATATAATGCTATTTACATTCATTCTTTTAAGTTTTATTTAGTATGTTATAGTATTTATGTATTTGTATTTAGTATATATATTTAGTATAGTAATGAGAAAAAAATGTGAAAAAAAACACTCTTTAAATGTTAATTTCACAGGTGTCTAAGACTTTTACTCAGTAATCTATGCAGTGTATACAGTAATACACAAAATAGATGCAGTTTCAGACAGAAGTCTTTAAATTGTTGTGAGTGTGTGTATGTGGTGTTCTGGTAATAACTTCACCTGTGGGAAACACACACTTATCCCCTGTTTAGTGTTCCTGGCTGTTTGTGGTGGATCAGGAATGTTACAGTGCAGGTCAGAACAGATTTCAGAACCTGCAGGGCAGAAGATTGATTTTTTTTTCTCCCATCTCTAGTAGATACTGTTCATTGTCATCTTTATTATCATATATAATCATATCATCATATTATCATTATTAAGAAATCAGACTGTTGTGTTCATTCGTTTTTGAGATGTTGAGGCTTTAACCAGTCACTTTTGATGCTGGATGTTTTCTGGATTATTCTTTATATTTTTGAAACCGGATGTGTGTGTGTTTGTGTGTGTTTGTGTGTGTGTCTCAGTTCCAGTATGGAGTCGCCGCTGGTGGATGATGATATCTGCATCCTGAAGCATGAGACGGCGTACATGGCGGAGAGCCCGGTGGCCGTGTGTTCGGGGGATGAGTCCGTGGCATCTCACTTTGCTCTGGTCACGGCATACGAGGACATAAAGAAACGCCTGCGGGACACAGAGAGAGAAAACACCCTGCTGCGCAAACGCGTCAAACAGCTGGAGGACAAGGTCAGTTCAAGGACACAGTCTCCCCCAAAATCTCTACAAAAATATCTAAAAAACCTCCCAAATAATACCACAAAAAATCTTTCAAAAATCTCAAGAAAATCTCAGCACAAATCTCCAAAAATCTCACCAAAGATCTCAAACAAATCTCCAGCAAATCTCCAACAAATATCACCAAAAATCTTCAACAAATTTTCAACAAATCTCCAAAAATCTCTCTAAAAATCACTCCAAAAATCTCACCAAAACTCCAACAAATCTCAACAAAAGTCTCAATAAAAATCTCAGCAAAAATCTCCCCAAGTTCAGGCTGCTCATGTCACAGATATCAGAGCACGGCTTCAACTTTAAACCAGGGTCAAAATACCACTTTACGATCTCTAGTACTGATATCGCACACTTGAGTATCTGATACTGATACCAATGCGATCCCGTCTTTTCTCCTCTTCAACAACTAATCTCTTAATAACACATCTGTCTGAACCCGAAATGGCTCCCTACTTCCTCAAGAGGGCGCTGTGTATGTTATAAAATTCCAGTTTCTGCACCCATGTAATGCCCAATGTGTCCATTACGGGGATGCAGTCCTGCTGCTCCTCTATTACTTGTGTCCTCATGTATGTCTGTCTTTACAGTGCATTGCTCAGAGATTAGTTCAGCATTTACAGGATCAGTCAGGCCTTTTTCCAAAATCAGATCAAGTGATTTTGCCCTGAATCAGGCCGATAATGATGCTGAGTATCAGATCGATACACCCCTAATGTAAACACATCAAGATCAAAGTGCTGTCGGATTGGAAATGACAGCTGTAATAAAGTAAAACGTATAAAACAAACCATCTATATGTGCATAATACTGAAAATCCATTAAAAACATTAAATCCTGGTTTAAGAGAAAACATATTTAGTAAATCGTAGTATGGCAACATAAACTGTGTCCTAATATCAGTCCATCCTCCACTCTGAGGCACATACACTCTGTGAGCTGCGTCCGTCATGTTTCGAGAAATATCCCGCCACCTTCGGCTGAGACAGATTTTATTGGCTCCCATTAGATGTGGTGGTCTTTCTGACCTTGAATGACCCCTTAATTAAATGTAGGGTCATGTCTTTCTGTGCTCAGAATGTAAAAGAGCATCAACTGTGTTGTGAGAGGACAGCGAGTGTATGTTGTACAATCGGTTGTGCTCACTGCTGTGTGTGCGTGTGTGTGTGTGTGTTTCCATGTGTGAGTAGTTATACAGGCCTGAAGCTCCACCCTCTGAAGGACCGCAGTACATGAACAAAGCCTTCAGTGCGTACCGAGGAATCTACATGGAGAAGAAGGACCTGCAGGCGGAGTTGAATAAACTGGTACACACTTACGGTTACAGTACTGTGCAAAAGTCTTAAGTCCTCCTCTCATTTCTTCATATTTTGCCCCCAGAGAGCCAGGCTTTCTTTTATTTTTAATGTAGTCTTGAGGAGCAGTTCTCCAGGCTTCCTGAAGGACTTTCAAAGACTCTCATTTTCAGTCCAGTCCCTGAACCCGACCAGTTTCAGAGGAATGTTTTTTGTTTGTTACGCCACACTGAGACCTACGTGTGAATCACTCAAGCATTACAAAGCGCATCTAACTTAAGGCCTGAAACAGTGAAGAAACAGGTGCAGATGATTGATGCTGAATGCTGAGTGGCTGAAACACCTTTATCTAGGCACCTTGTATCTTTAGGTACTTTGCAGCCTGCCACAGGAAAACATTTGTTCCCATTTCTTTCATTTAATCTACTCAATATGCCAAAGGTAAGGCAGTTTGACAGGCAGAAACTAGTATTTTTGCACCAACAATGTGATTCAAAGCAAAACATGAAGAAATGAGGGGGGCTTTTGCACCGTACTGTATATTACAGATATTACCATCACGATAGCAGTTATAAAAAGATACGTCCTTCTGTTTGGTGACTGTTTTTTGTTTGTGTTGTAGAAGAAGGAGCGCGCCGAGTCAGAGCGGATGTTGACAGAGCAGCTACAGGCCAAAGAGCTGGAGATCCTGAGGCTTAGATCAGAGATGGACACCAGCCAGGGTACGTTCCTCGTCCAGCTGTATACAGAGAGGCACAGGGAGGGATCTGGTTATCAGTATACCTGACCTTTTCTCAGGTGTGAGACTGTAGTAAACGCAGGTGTTAATGGAGCACAGACTGTCTTAGTGTCTTTATGTCCCCTGTGTTTGTGTGTATGTGTACGTGCAGTGATGAAGAGTCTGAATGAAACGCAGGATTACTGGCAGGTGGAGCGCAGCAGCAGTGAGGTGCAGATACACACATTGCAGGAGGAACTGGACAAACTGAGACTGGAAAACAACCAGCTGCACCAATTCTGCACTGTCACACAGGTGTGTGTGTGTGTGTGTGTGTGTGTGTGTGTGTGTGTGTGTGTGTGTGTGTGTGTATGTATTTCTTAATAATTTATTACAGTAACTGTAGAAATCATTAACACCAAGCTGAGTGCTGGTCAGTCTCTGCAGACTTGGTGTGAGTCAGCAGATTAGGGTTTATACTGAAGAACCACATCCTTGTACTTTTTTCCATCCTCTTTATCCCTCAGAGTTAATCAGGCCATTCCTGTTACTGTGCCTTTAAGATGTAACTGAGATGTGTTCTGATTGGCTGCCCTGCACTGTACCCACACTGGGTGAGCCTAAACCCAGGGTGAAATTAATGAGTTGTTGACAGAGTTTGTTTGTTTTTGTTCATTTTTCTAGGATGTTTCGGAGAGTTCATTGGATATAAATGACGACGGCCAGGAGGAGGCGCCAGACTTCAGGTATTGGTGTTGATTTTGCATCCTTTGGAGTTTGTGTACTGTTTTGTGTATATCTGTGGTGCATTGACGAAGACTGACCACTAGATGTCACTGTTTGACTGTTACAGCCTCTCTGATGTCTTTTGACTGTAATCAGATTGTATCGACTCTCTGCTGCAGTTTATATATTAATGCAATATTAATAAAGCATCCAAAAAAAGATTTTGCTTATTTTCCATTTTTGCGAAACCAGTTTAGTCAGTGTAGGACTGATATTCTCAAACCTCTGTCTGAAAATAATCAGTACATCAGAATAAACCATATAGAAATGGAAAAGGATGGACCTCTTGGTTAAATGATATGAATGAAAGTTATGTGTGTGTGGTATGTTTGTGTGTTTGTGTGTTTGTGTGTTTGTGTGTTTGTGTGTGTGTGTGTGTGTGTGTGTGTGTGTGTGTCTCTTTCTGCAGGGTGGTGGTAGCGATGAGGTCGTTTGAGGAGGTCTGTAGTGAAATGTTCCGGCTGCGCACGCTGGTGAGGAACCAGTCTGATCTGATGAAGAAGCTCAGAGGCAAACAACTGCCTCCAGTACTCCGGAGAGGTCAGTACCACACACACACACACACACACCCACACAGTCCTGTTACAGTGATAAATACTTTTTGTTCAGAATGCCACTCAGAGCCCCTTCACAGGTATAATTAGGGTTCTTATTTATGTGTTAATCAATTTATCAACAACAGTAATTTATTTATAGGATTTATACCCCAAGATTTAATAATGGTTTCTGATTCTGATTCAAATTCAACAAAAAACAAATAACAGCTGTTTAAAAATCTGTGTAGAATAAATAATTTATGCCATAATTGTTTTTAATGCTGTCCTCTGATTTGAGAAATATGATTAAAAAAATCTGAAAAATAATCACTGCCCCCACTAACATGCCAAATAAAATCTAGACCTAAATCTGTTATTATTTAAATACGGCTACTACTAGTACTAATTGTAACTGTAATAATAATAAATAGTTAAAGATCCGATTCTGATTCCTTAGGAAATGTGTCAGCCCAAAAATCTCAGAATGATTCAGTTTGATTCTGTTATTTTATAATTATTAATAAAAACTCTAAATACAGAAATATAACTAAAAGGAATATTCATTGTTTAAACATTAAATTTTTTTTTCTTTTAAAAATAGTCTGAATTTTATTTTTATTTAAAAGAATCTGAATATTATGAAGGATCATAATTCAGTTCAGTTGATTCATACTGGTTTATAGATACACTGCAGTACTGATCAGATTGCGAACGGATGCCTCACGCTGCTCCTGTCACTCGTCGAGACCAAGGCACATCGAATCAGAGTCAAGACCGAAACCAGTCTAACAATAAAACAAACTAACAAGTTATAACTAACATAACTAATATTATGTACATTGTACACAAAAATAAATAATTATATCAGGCAGTAAGACATGTTTCATTGTAGGTGTGTAGAGGTGATCCACAATGATGGATTATTTATATTCAGGCTACAAATATTAAACACTATAATGTTTGGGTATTTTCCTAACATAATTTGTGTGTTAAAGTAGCATATATTAAATATTATGTATTGATCTATTTCTTACTATTTAAACAAATAAGCTCTTGAAATTAAAAATGATCATGTTATCATTTTCCTCTCATTTTCCAAAATACCCCCAGAGTGTGTTCAGAGTGTGTTTGGTGTGAAACGGTTCATTGTAGAGACTCTGATTTCTTTACAGTGGAGGTGAGTGGAGCCAGACGTCTCCAACACAAATACAGCTGTTTTATTCACTGTCGATCCCCAGTGAAGCTCCATGTGTCTCTGAGTGTTTATATGGGTGTTGATGAGGGTAAAATAAAGGTGAATCTGAACCAAATCACTTTTATTTAGGGACATATTTGCCATACAGAGCTCTGCATGTATCCCTCCACCATGAACGGGTTTAGTTTTAGGACCAAAAGCTTCTCAAAACTCTGGCAGAACAACGTGTCAGGAATCAGGTGGTGCAGCCATAACCGTTTCATAGAGTAACTTTCTGTGAGGAGCTTTTAGAGGCAGATGTCTGGTTCCATTCACCACCTCTGTGAACAGTTCTGACTCGGTGAGTTTCACACCAAACACACTGTGAACCAACTCTGTTTCTGTCTTACATGCTTTATTATGGGGGAATTTTGGAAAATGGGTGAAGTTCCTCTTTAGTAAAACTGAACAGCTGAAGTTTTTAGCAGTAAATGTTCAGCTGCTGTTTCGTGTAAGCGGGTATAAATACTTTGATGTGTGTGAAGGCAATTATAAGAACAGTAGTGTGTGTAAGTTTCCTGGTTGCTATGAGATCTCTGGAGCTCATGAATGTGTAGATGAGGTGTGTGTGGATCTGACAGCTGTAAAAGCAGGTACATCTGATCAGCTCTGTTTTCGCATCTAAATTGAGGCGCGGTGGCGGCGCCTGTATCACACAGGGAGACGTTAGCGGATGAGAAGCACATCAGTGGGTTTATATTCTGCTCTTCAATCATGTCCGGCGGAGTGTGAGTAATCGCCCGTCTGGGGTGTGTTTATGATGGCCCGCGCGGAGGGTGTGTGTGTGTGTGTGCGCGAGGGTGGGGGGCTGCAGGTGTAAATTGGATCAGTGTTAAATAAAGAGTAGCTCCATGTTGATGTCAGCGAGTTCTGGAGCTTCAGCGCCGGGGCGGGAGGGAACAATACGACCTGTCTTAGTCCTTTATGATTCTTTATTCATTTATGTGTGGCTTTTTTTTTTTTTTTATTCCTCGGAGAGATTGCGGCGGAGTGGGGGGGCAGGTGGGGTTCACCTGCATCAGATCTGGAATCAATTACAATTTCTAATTTTATTAGATAGACACTTGTCAGAATTTTTGAGGACTGTCTCAAAACCACCTGATTGGCCAAAATCTTTTTTTCTTTTTCTATTTTTAACCTAAAGTGAAAACTTCATGAGCACACAAGCACATTCCAGCACTTTCTGTCAGCAGTAGATATTACATAAATACACTTTTAATAACTGTATAACATACACAATAATACTAAATGTATGTACTAAATGTGTAATAAATCCTAAAGTGAAAAGTCAGTTGTCTGTTTAAATTTAATGATTTGTTTAATGTGGTCCGTAAGACTGTATGTATGTATATATATATATATATATATATATATATACACAGACAGCCATGGAAAAAAATCAGAGACCGCATCATTTAATATTTTTCTGGTTATTGCTTTTGTAATTTGTGGGAGTGTGTCTGTGTAAAATATGCATGTCACTGTTGTTTTATACACTATTGACCACACTTGATTCAAAATTCACTCTTACATTATTTTACAATTGCAACAATTAAAATAGTAATGTTAAGAGCGTAGTGTGTGCATGTGTGAGCTCTGTTTCATCCCATCAGTAAACTGAGTGAAGGAGTGAAGCTGCTGGAATACAGCACATAGAATAGCTGCTATACAAACACTACTGCACTTACAACACATATGCAGGCATTTCTTATTTTTTACACAGCGCACACTGCAATAGTTCATAAAAGAATAGAAACCTGTGCATTTTACACACACACTGCTGCAAATTGTACAAACAGTGAACAGAAAAAAAGTGGAAAGTGGTCTCTTATTTTTTTCAATGGCTGTGTGTGTGTGTGTGTGTGTGTGTATATATATATATATATATATATAAAGTGATTATTATATTGTCTATATTCCAGCAGTGTGTAAACAGCTCCTTCTGTTATTCTGTGTATTTTTAATAATAAATAATAATGAATCAGAACAAATGAACTGAATCAGACTGAATTGTGGTGAAATGTGGGATTTCATGATTAACTGAATCACTTCCTAAATCAAATTGTTATGAAATCAGAGATTTACTAATCAGCAGTGTAATGTGTACAATCACACACACACACACAAACTCACACACACACAATTGTTGAGAAGCTCTCCCTGCTGGTACACAGAAACACTGTGAAGCTTTTGGAGAACTGAGAACCCGTTCAGATGTTAAGCCAGTCTGGAGGAAGAACTGGCTGAACGTTGTCTATGTTGAATATTTTTCCTGAGCTCCACATGAAAAATCTGTGTGGTTTTATTAACTATAGACAGCCATTTGAAATCTGACTCATGGCGGTAATGTGATTATTACTGACGTGCGCGCGTGTATGTCTATCTGTCTGTCTGTCTGTCTCTGCAGCTGCCTCGGCTCTCCCTGTGCAGTGTCTGGATGATGTGGAGACGAACTCTTCTCCAGTTAAAGTGACTGTCCGCCCCCCGAGCGCACCACCGCTCCCCTCCAGCGAGGGGCGCACTGGAGCACTGACGGCTGAGGGTCTGCAGGAGAATTTCTGGAAGACGCCGTGGTCCTTGCAGCGCCCAGCCCCGCTGGGCAGCCCTGCCGGCACCCCCGCCTCACAGAACCACGGCACCCCCTCTCTGGAGGACGGGTCCTGGTCCATCCCCAGCCACCCCCGGCCCAGTGAAGCCCTCTTCTGGGAGGGGTCGAAGTCCAGCAACTCCAGCTCTGATTGGGCAAAACCGTAGTGACCGGCGACCCTTAAGTCTGACCGCAAAGACGCCTTACCTGCCTTAAAGAGCACCGGCCTCTCTGACAGGGTTGCGAGATTTTACTTTAACCTCCTGCACATTTCAGCCAGATGACCTGTCCAGGCTCCGCCCACAGACTTCAATTGCTACTGTTGTGAAGCTCTACAAAATTGATCTTTCTCACACACACACAGAATGAACGTGTGTGTGTGTGTAAGATGGTGCAGTCTCTCATTGGTCTGAATGGGGTTTTTACCTGCCTTCTGGAAGATCAGCCTCACAGCAGATGCAGAGGAACATTAGTGGGCGCAGCCTGGAGCCGTCAGTGGGGTGGTTTAGTGCAGAATCTGGCAACATTTCTGTCTGAAGCCCAGGCTGAGGTACCTCAGAACACCTGCTGCTGACCGCATGTGTCTCTCTCACCTGGGGATGTAAATAACCTTTCAGAGAGGGGTGTGTGTGTGTGTGTGTGTGTGTGTGTGGGAGAACGTGCATAAATTCTGCTCTCCATATAAGATGTGGTGTTGTGATGTGAAGCTTCACCTGTAGGGGCTCATGTTCATGTCCAGGTGTTCTGTTTCCTCCTCATTACTGTGAACGGTCGCAAAAAGGTGACTTTAGTTAGACGAGAATATTGTGTGTGCCTCTCTGTGATGCTTAATTTCGCCCCGTTTCTCCAGACTGGATCTAAACTGGATTTGTGGAGTTGAAGCCTCCTCATAAAGCTGTACCTGTTTTGGTCCAGGGTTCTTTGGGTGGTTTAGTCAGGAACCCGTGTGACTGTTTAATGTGGTGAAATGATTCAATACTATGTTGATTTTGTACAGCAGGTTTCTGCTGATGGTCCATGCGCGGTCAGGTTAGAGGGATTAAAGGAAGGCAGGGTTCAGTCCTGGTACACATTTCTGTGTTTAAACTCCTCTGACAAACCTGAGGCAGCAGCTCGTTTATTGGTTAACGAGGTGAATCAGGTGTGCTGGATGAAGTCCAGCACAGTTTGGTCATTTCCCTGCTCCATAATCAATTCATCGGTCAACTATACTATTCGATTAGTCTCTTTATTCAGCTATTTGGTTCCATTCAAGTCACCTCACTGAGCTGGTCTGCAGCCCCCACCCCACACCTATCTGTACCATGGTGAAGGACATAAAGATGGGTCACCATGGTTACCACACAAGATCTTCCCTCATGGGGCAGCGGAACACTGGAAACCCTTTAAACTTCATTACAGTCCATCAGAGTGTGTGGATCATATAATCATTATAGAGCACTTTTTAATAAAACAATAAAAGATATAGCATCACCTCCACATCCTGTAGCGTATTACAGTCTGTCGGAATGATTGTGTGGATCACATGAACATTATAGCACATATAGAACAAATAAGGGAAATGTCAACATTTATCCATAAACTTTTGCCTGGTCATTGCAGTCCTAGAAATCACCAAAACGTGCTGGACTGAGTGAAACCTTTTTGAGAGGCCAGTCCTGAGAGTGAAACGATTTTCAACAGGGATTATTCTGTCCCCTCTGTTCCCAAACAGAACAGAAAACTTCCATGTGCGTCCACCTGTAAAAACCTGCCTCAGATTAGTCCGTAACCGTGGACATGAGTTTGGGTGCCAACACTGTCATTACCCCTCTTTCTGTTAGTGCTCCTGCTAATGACGCCCCCTGCTGGAACCACTCTGTTTCTGTGCGCCTGTCCTGCAGATCGGCCGTCAGCTCGGCCTCCACTCCTCTTGGTTTTTAATTTACAGGTGATGGAGTTCTGCTATGGGAACCAAAATGCAATGTACAGTGTAGATTATTTTATAGGATGACCACTCTCCAGACTGTTTGTAAATATTAAATAAATTAATGTAAACATTTGTATTTATCTGAATCAGACATTGACTGGGTGAAAAATATAAAATTTTTGTTGGAGGTGAACCTGGTGTTGCATCATCAGGAGGTTTGTTTTTCTTAAAGTGTTCATGGTTTAAAGGAACCTGTTCTTAAGCCTGTTGGAACAGAACGTCCACCCAACTCACCCGAACCGGATCCACATTAATAACTGTGGGGTGTTCCTTCAGTTCTCAGCGTCAGTTAAAGATGTAAAAGGAGAACATTATGGTCTCCTTTCTTTACCAGGTTAGACCACCCTGTTCTCCAGACTCTGCCGTGCATGTGTTTGGAGATCAGGTACTCGGACCATGTTGTGGTGCTCAAATTCAGCCTTCATGTCACTTTACTAAATGAACAATTAAACATAAAACCATAAGTATCACACATAGCGAGACACCACACCTCCGGCAGAAACACTAAACCAGTCTCTGTAATCCAGCAGTTGTTTGTGCTATAGCTTTAAAACATAAGATTCCCACAGCCATTCACATTCACACACACCCACCCCTCAGTTTCATTAAGGGTGTTCTGGAACATCACTGGTTCAGAGGTGTGAGGTTTAATCAGGACGAAACGATATACAGCATCAATACAAGAACAGATATGAGTGTATTTTCATACAAAACAGCAGATGAATGTGTAGAGAGCGAGGCATGAGAAACAAACTCAAAGAGTTAACATTCAGAACTCAAAACACACCCACCGCAGACACAGAGCAGAGTGAAGAACACACTCCTGAAGCAAAAGGATGCCTGTGGAATTCCCAGAGGGGTGTGTGTGTGTGTGCACTGTAGCCGTGTGATGAGAAGGACAATCCTCTATGAATTTAGATCAGGATGTGTAGATGTAGAAGATTTATATGAGGTGATCATGAATATAAAAAGGAGCCGCAGCGCAGAGATGGATCTTCTATTATAAACATGACTCTGCTCCGCGTCTCCGCCGCCTCAGTTCCGCTTTAACCAGAATGTTCCAACGTTCCACGGATCACATGCTGGTGGGTAATTTCTGCTTCCTGTTTTTGGCCGGAATTCCAGTCCTCTCATATTCCAGCTTTTCCCGGATGTATTCCTGTTTACACTCCTCAAAAAAGGCGGGGTCTGTGTAACTAAATAAAAACAATCAGTTACTTAAATTACTTACAAAAACATGCACAATAAAACACTCCTCAGTTTATTAGAGATCAGAACAGAAAATCTGCTGAACAGCAGCCATTCAGTTCCATTGTTTATCATACATACATTATATATATATATATATATATATATATATATATATATCTCAATTTATTTTTAAATCAGCATCTCTAAGAGTACAACAACCATTCCATGCCAGTGTCTGTTAAATTCCTACACAAGCAGCTCATTCTGCTTTATGAGGTACTGATTAGGTGATCACCTGAATCAAATCTTATTTAATGAGGAAAACTACTGTTGTAGTCAGTATGTTAAAGGTAATTATAGCCATTTTGTTTGAGTGAACAAGAGATTTGCTTTCTTTGAATTATTCAAGTTCTGTAAACACTGCATCATTTCTCTTATTTTGATGTGTTGTCATTTCCTTTAAAATT
>JBBPCZ010014119.1:0-14867 GCA_037974445.1 Brycinus macrolepidotus
CACACACACACACACACACACACACACACACACACACACACACACACACACACACACACACACACACACACTTGCTGCATAACACTTTACTTATCCAGCGCTAGAAGCAGCTCAACACACCTTCTGGGGCCAAAGTCAGCCAGTGGCATAGGCAAACAAGGCTCTTCCAAAATACAAGCACTGGAATATTGCCTAAAGGCCTTCCATCTAAGTCCATCTAAGAGAATATTCGTTACCATGCTTTTTCATGTCTCAGGTCATCAAAATTTGTCAGATCATTCTACAGACAAAATTCTTGTATATCCATGATCTTACATCGAAATAGTCTGACTTTTGCCTTTTTCTAATTTAGTACTCTCAAAGGTCTTCTAATGCTACTGTGGGAAGGGGAAAAATAATATTAACCTCCCCCTTTCACCACCAACATCTTTCCTTGAGAAAATAAACTCAGCCAGGTGGTGCAATTGTTTACGTTTTGGCCCCATCATTGTTAGATTGTGAATTCGATCTCTGGTGATGCCACAGCTGTCCGTGGCCTAGAGTCCAAGAGAGTCCAACTGGCTTTGACTGGCTATTTTAGCCAGTGTGGGTGTCTATTAGCTGCCATAACAGAATAGAGCGATCCACTGGTGTTACATTAGAGTAGCAGTTCGAGAGCATGGATGGGTGAGTGGACGTAACCAAACTGGGGACCCCAGCACTCTGTGACCACTGGGATAGGCTCCAACAACCCCCCATTGGCTTGGATAATGAATGTCTAAATGAATAAACTGGGGAGAAACACTAATATCACGTTTGCAGCACAAGCTACAGCTGATAATTCCGGACATGCAAAAAAATAATAGGAAAACAATATTGATTTTGGCACACATATACTGAGCCAGGCATCAGCGACTTCACTGGAAGTTTACACTGATAAACCATTCTATAATAAGGAAGCAGTTCAAATCTTTTAACCGTTTCTCTATCACAAGCAGGGGTAGGATCATACATATCTGCATATATGTGAAGGGTAGATCTGCTTTCTATATAGTGATAGGCCAATGGAAAGTAAAACTGGTTGTTTTTTGAATCTAGTGTGGCATGCTTGAATTCCTGGCAAATGTCTGTCAAATAAAGTGGCCCCTTATAGTCACGCGTGAACACACCACAGCATTTAACCCATTCACCACAACTCCACAATAACCCAAACTCTGGTGTGAGCTGTTAGAAAACTAACAAGGTGTGAACACAGCCTTAAATTCATCACACACACACACACACTCTGAAACATGTTCATGATTTATGAAATGGCCACTGTGGCTTCACAGCCAAGATCGAGCAGTGTGAGGTCACTCACTGCACATTGTTCCCTCTTCAAGTCTTTTCCATCATTTTCCAGCATTTTTCCATTGACTATTTTTTTAAATCAGTGAATTGCGGAAACACAACCGATCTGAACGCTCAGAAAGCAACCCAGAAGCAGCTCTACATGCTACAGCCCTAACTTTAGCAAGTCGACACGTTCCCAGGATGACCTTGGCTTTTGCTCATATCGAGCGAAGAAGTCAGCACACAGCTCAGCTCCGAGCAAGGAAGAGCTGCAGCCTGAACTCATTTCAACCCTGGTGCATTTGCTCACTTGATCCTTCTGGGCTTTCTGGTCTGACTCTGAGCTTTAGAATGTCTTCTCCAACATGAGCTACGACTGGCCTCTGAGTGCCCCACACAGGAACAAAAGCTGATCTACCGCTCTCTGCAAACACCTAATACACACACACACACACACACACACACACACACACACACGCACACACACACACACACGCACACACACACACTGAATTCAGTAGTTGCAATGACAACACTAAAAGCACCCATACTATAAGTTATGACGATGCAATTAAGATGATCAGGTGGGCCGCCAGTTTTCTTACTTTAACTGTCAGGAATCAGAACGACTATATAACTTTAAGCAGGGGTAGAAATAACCAGATTTAAAGGGAATCCTTTATTATAATTTATATTATGATGACGATATTATTATTATTATTATTATAATTATTATTATTATCCTCCATCCACTCTCTGAACTTCTTATCCTTAACCAGGACTGTGGGGGGTGCTGGAGCCTATCCCAGTGGTCACAGAGTGAAAGGCGGAGAAGCACCCTGTACAGGTCACCAGTCTGTCACAGGGGAGACACACCTATGGACACTTTAGCCTCTCCAATTAACCTGAGGTGTCCAGTTACCTTTACATTAAATGAGGCTAACATTAAAATACATCTAGCTACCGCTCAATGATTTGCTCACAGCAGGCCATTTAGTTTAGTATCAGTAAAGACATTATAAAGGAGGAGGACAGGGTTCACTGGCTGACATGTTTGCACATAATGATCAATATGCCATTTGTTTACCTGGGAAAGTCCCAAAGTCCCCTAAGCACCTCGATTTTCAAAACCTGAAATGCCTGGCACGTAAATTGAGTCTGGTGTTTCTCCTTTCTCCTTTGAAATGCATTCTACCGGTTCAAAAAGGTTTTGTTCAACCACAGAGGAGAAAGCAGAAAGTGATGACGTATAAAATCACTACCCACAAGCAGTAAAATAGTGCCAGGGGAGTTATAAGATTGCATGCGCTCTCTTCTTTATGCGTTCTTACGGTAAGATGGAAATAATATCACCGCTGGAGAATATTGCATTGCTGCATTAGCGGTATATTAGAGGTTCTAAAAGAATCTCTGCCGTGTCATTCTTTGCCCCCCAGAAACTCATGGGAGGTAATTACTGCCCTGAATCATACCTTAGAAAAATGTGCTTCCGAGCTTTAACTAGGCTCCTGATTTCACTGCACATCTCAATCTCAATCTCCCTTGGAAAGTCCACGGAGCTTTCCCATCATGTTCTCAATGGGAAAACAGGACTGCATATCCAAGCTGATTCCAAAGGATTTTGAAGGAAAGGCAAAGACAAGGTGTACCAGATTCCAAATGCGTTTCTTCACTTGTTAGACATAAATCCCGTTATCAGCCTCAGTGTCCTTTAAAGTTCATTAGACAGAGACAGACACACCAAATATAAAAGTAATACAAATGTATCCCAACCTAGCCCCCGCCACATGCCCCAGTTTTAGGGCTGCATGGGAACGTTTTGTTTTCATGTCTGGGCACAGCACGCCAGGCCTCTTCCTTAGGGACCCCGGGCTCAGTCTACAGGGACCCCCAGCTCATCCAAAAGGCAACTGCACCCACTCCTTTGAGAGAGGAGCCCAACCCTCCCCGTCACCCTCTCCTGCATCTGCGCACCTACAAAGCAGCCTGGAGATTCTACAGCCCCTGCTTTGTTTTGTTTCAAAAGGCATCACATCCTATTCTTGCTCATTCTTATGTCTATTGATGTACAGAAATAACCAGCTAATCAGTGAAATAAGCTTCAGAAAATGATGGTATGTGCACTGCAGTGTGTGCCACAAAATCAAATGCCCTTGACAGAAGAGAATGGTTGGTTAAAGCAATTCCATTACTTCTTAGGTTCCAATTAGCACTTTTCCCTCTCCTTTTCATAATTTGCATTTTTGGTGCTGTCGTTTGGGAATACTGTGAATTTCAAAAACTGCCTACAGCTGGCATTTCAAATATCACATACTCTCCTTTCGGCTTCTGTATATTGGGCAAGATGGTTGTGTTTTAAGTGGAATCAGATCTGAGAGGTACTCGGGCGGTGTTTCGCCTCTTGACACTAATGAGCAGTGATTACAGATCTCTTGTCTAACGTCCCTCATAGAAACGGTGAAATAATTCCAGGTGGCTGACATTTTCACTGTTGATTTGCTGCCACTCAAACAACTTGATGGCATCTGTGCCCACTGGCACAGGACAGCGAATGAGGCAGACCCGTACTGGATGAGCAGCCCAAGCTGAATGGGCTCGTTTTTTTGTGATATCACAAAAAATAAAAACGCTGCAAATTTGACTGCAAATGAATTTTCATATAAGGATGGGAGAGTGAATAGTACGTTTTGAAACTATAACATCTATATACAACCTCTTATTTCAAAAAGACGAGAGACACTTGTTTTTCATGATAGAGGCCCTTTAATACACTCTTGGGCCAGTCTGTGTTAACTGATGGTCCACTCCTTACTGTTCTCTGACTCAATCTGGACTCCTGGCACGGACTAGTCATGTGAGTCTAAGCTGTTTAAAGAAAACACTGCCATCTACCCTCTGCATGATGCCCTCTGAGATGCTTGGCTGCATCCGTGTTATGCAAGCCCCTGGTCTCAGGGTTCCAGGACTTGTGGCAGTGTTATAACTGCCCACAAAGTAGCCAGAAGTAGCCAGTATAGTGGAGCCTTCCTTCGATGGGGGGGTGGTGGGGTGGGGTGGGGTAGGGGGTACGATAAAGATGTGCAGGGGTATCTTGTTTTTACCTCTGTTTTCAGAGGTACCTTTTATTTTATTTTTTGTATTATTTTCTACACACATGTCTGCACTGAAGGAGTTGCTTTTAATCTCATTGTACATGTGTATATTGACAATAAAAGGCATTCTATTCTATTCTATTCTATTCTAAGTCTTCAGTGATGGGGGCTGGGGTGGAGGAGCTGAAATTTGGGTTGCCAGTCGTAACTCAGCTGCACTCGAAACCTATCTGCCAGCCATGAATAATGTAGGCATACATCCTGTGATACTGTGCAAAGCAGAAGAGGTGAGTGTGTCTGTGTGTGTGTGTGTGTGTGTGTGTGTGTGTGTGTGACGGAGAGAAAAAAGAAACAAATGTCAGGGATTCATGTGAACAGACAGAAGAGCAAAAGCAGAGGAAAATATCAAAAGACGGAGCAAAATCCAAAGCTTTGAAAATATATTTAACAGAAGATCAGTGTTTCTTTTTCTTTCTTCACATTTTTCTTCTTCATTTGGTATGTACCAAAGCATCCATAATTCATTCATATACTCCCAACCCCCCCAAACTGCCTGTTTGTGTTCCTGTGCCTTTAAGACTGTTCTGTAAATGACCTCCATTCTGAGTTGCTGCCGTGTATCGCACCCATTCCAAACAAAAAAAAATCTGGGCTCAAACGCTCCCAACTTCAGTGTGAATGGGTGGGACTAAACTGCTGTAGGCCACATAGCTTCATATGTAAATATGTTAGTTTTGTGAAAAATTAATAACATAACAAAAACAGAGAATTCAAAACAGAATGTTTGTGCCGCTGCATTTCCATATAAGAACCTAATTAAATGGAACCTAACAAATGGTACATTTTAAAACTTTAACAGTGTTCGCGCAAAGCATCAAACTCTTCTGCTCCCACCACATTTGACTCAGTCATGTTATCATATATATTTCCTGTAGAATCCAAACAGAATATCCACATATAACCATTTACTTTTTACTAACGACAATAGTCACATAAATTACTTAGAGTTGGATTTATGCTAGATGTTAAAAACTGACCTAAAATTGTCTTTTACAGCAACAGTGCATGCTTTTCTTCATGAAGCAATAAAATAATGGAACTGTTTTGTTAAAAAAAAAAAAAGAGCCTTCACCGTGAAACAAACATTTTAATTCTAATTTCACTCAGAGACTAGATTTTTTTATGCATGCATATTTAAGTCAACACTATCTCATCTGCATTTCTATTTTTTTTAATTTACAAAACGTCCAGTACAAATCCAAATTCTAAGAATACCACTGACCAACTGGCAAAGACTGTGATTTCTATATATAAAAAATCGATAAAAAATTCTGTGGATGGTAAAAGTCCTTGCTTCATGGATGCCTACAATACTAAGAAATTTTCAAAAAAAAAAAGAAAGCGAATCAAAACTAAGAAAGTGAACCAAAAAAAGTTCAGGAATGTTTAGAGAGCTAAATGTGGGGGTCTCAGCCTTGAGTTATTGTGTATTTTGGAGCCCGAGGCCCGCTCACTTCGGCTTCTTGCTCTTGTTTCTGCCAGCAGTGTGAATGGCAGTCAGATGAACTCTGCTGTAGATGCCAGCCAGGATGCGGTTCTCCCTTTTCATTTTAGGGTTGAAGTCAGCTAGAGCAGAATGAGTTCCCATGGAAACCATAATAATGCATCAAGGCCAGATGTCCCTATGCAAACAGAAAGCCCAGGAGGCAGGGAGTCCTCATCTCCACAGTTGAAACCAACACACTAATCATTTTCATCCTCCAGTATGGCCTATAAATAATACTGCAATGCAACACATGATATACAGCTCGATATTTTGAAATCTCCCCTAAAGCACTTTTGGCATGAACTGTTAACTATTGTGCAATATCAGCATTAAGATTTTATTTTGACATCACATCAAACACTTTTCCCCCACAGACCTGGAATTTGGTTCCATCCATATAAGCTACATGCATAGCAAAAACATTTTAAAGAAACATATTTCTCTCATAATCAATGATATTTTAGGTCATTGCTCCACCAACCTCTAACTCAAACAGAACCTCTGGGCTACAGAGAATGATATTCCCCACCAGTGAATGACATTTCCCATTTCGCAGTGCCACAGTTTGCTTCAGTTGCATGGGTTTTAGCAGTGACAAAGACTTTGGGGAGTTGGTTTGCTTTCAATGACTGGACATGGTGTGTTTGATGGATTCAGCCTGTTCTTTGAAAGTTTTCTCATGTTTTGTCTCAAAATGGTGTGTGTGTGTGTGTGTGTGTGTGTGTGTGTGTGTGTGTGTGTGTAGGTATATTCTTCCAAAGCACAGTTGAAACCAACACATCACACATTTTCATCCTCCGTGACCTATAAATAATGATTCATATGATTCATCCATATGACTTATAAGTAATACTGCAATGCAATGCATGATAAACATCTCAATCCCTAAGGCAATCTCCTCCCTAAAGCAATATCAGAATTAATATCAGAAAAATATGTTTCTTTAAAATGTCGTTGCTATGCATGCAGCTGATCTGGATGGAATCAAATTCCAGGTCTGCTGGAAAAGTGTTCGATGTGGTGTCAAAATAGAATGATCTTAATGCTGATAATGCACATTAATTAACAAGGACTTTTTTCAAACTGGCACTTCATGCCAAGAGTGCTTTAGAGGAGATTTCAAAATATTGAGATGTATATCATGTATTGCATCGCAGTGTTATTTATAGGCCATATTGGAGGATGAAATATATATGTATACATACACATATACACACACGCATGCACGCACGCACGCACGCACACACGCACAGGCCAGAAGTCCAGGAGGCCCACCCTTGAGACTTAAAGGCTTGAAGACATATCAGGTCTGTCTTTAGTGCACTGACATTCACTTTGTGTTGAATCATGAAATTTATTTATTTATTTGTATGTTTGTTTGTTTGTTTAATTGAAGGGTGGGCCCAAACGTCTGCTTTATCTATTTATGTATATTCTAAATCCTTCTGAAAAGATGTATTCTAGAGCCTGTTCTGAAAGTGAAGATTTTTTTTTAAAGATTTTTTTTCTGTTGAGTTTAAGATGACATTTGAAGACATTTTAAGACCTTTTTATGACATTTTGATGTGATTTTATTTATATATATATATATATATATATATATATATATATACACACACACGTGTGTGTGTATGTGTGTGTGTGACAAAAATTATTCCCTTGTGTATGTCTATTAAACAAACAACCAATAGCTCTCCTTCTAGGAGCCTCATGGTTCTTTAGAATTTTAGTGATCACTACAGCTCTCTGATGTCCCTGAGGTATCTCAGCCTCAGCATCAGGATCTGATAGAGGTGCATGTAGTTGCTGCCCCCATCTTTCCCCTGCTGGTGTTTCTATGATCCCCCCTCCCAACCCATCATGAGAGGCCATGTACTCAGCCTCACCGTCAGGCCCCCATTTCTCTGAAGCACCTTTACTTCTGCCTGATTTCATTCCTATACTAAACTCAGGGGACTCTCCCTACTGCTAGATATGAGAAAGAATTTACCGTTACATAACGGCCCCCCAACACTCAGCCTGTCCAAGGGCTTTTCCCTCCCTGTGTGAGTCCAGACTCGCTGTCATTGCTATGCGTCTGATTTATTAGTGGGAGCTGTGTGGATATGCCACCCTGTTTCACAGATGTGAGGTGCTTGCTGTGTTGGGATTAGAGAATCCATCTGGAGTGCTGCAGATAAATAAGACAAAACAACCATTTGGAGAGGCATCTTGCAGGAACGGTACTGTGGTGGCACTTCTCTACAAGCAACAGAAGACCAGTGCCATTTTGATGTGACATACAAACAACAAATGTAATTAATTGCTTCATTTTAAGCTCCAGATAACGAAAACAAACAAGGAGTTGTAAAGAAAACAAAACGTTTAAGTGCAAAATCCTACTCATAAATACCCAGCACTGCTGAATAGGCCCATCCTTACCACAGCATAAGTGTCATTTAACTCTATAAAACAATAATGCTTGCATGTGGAACTTAAAGGTATAATGTTTTTAATACAGCATCAAAAGCATTCAAAACTGTGTATCGAAATTAAAAAACTATTCCTTATCGCTCTTGAAGGATATCTTTGGAAACCACCACTGAAAATCTAATCTAGGTATCTGGATACATGCATTCAGAGTAAATTGTGCAGAGAATTGCATGAACACCTCCAAATCTGGGTTGTTGTTTTTTTTGTTTTTTTTTAATTGCATGTAAATTCTAGGGGCTGCAATTTCTTTTGGCTTCTGGTGCAGGAAGCATTTAAAAAGTTGCATCCAAACTACAGACAAATCAGTTCAAATAAGATCTTAAAGTAATAGCATGACAAAACATCAAATTCACATTATTTCAAGCAAACCCCAGATGAAGTCAATCAGCCAAGACTGATAAAAGATTTTGGCTTCTTGAGTTTAGAACCAGAAAACCTTCCCTAAACCACACTGACAGGTCTGCACCACTTGAATGAAGGCCTGGATGTAGTTGGAGAGAAGTGTAGATATGTTTATGGAAAAAATGGGAGACGTTATGGAGAACTAGTATTAAATGGGCACTGGTCCCTGACTGGTCAATATCAAATCATCAATAAGCTCCTGAACAAATGGTGCTGCTCTCTAAATGGTGTTGCTATTTATGCAATGTTAACGCATTCTAACATAGCTGGCATTTTCAAATTGTTGGTAGATTGGCTAAGTGGGAGGGACCTGAGCAATTGCTCCTCCTTCATATTATATACAGCAAACTGAGGAAACAATTTACCTTATTTCTCAAAAAAAAAAAAAAAGAAAGAAAGAAATATTAAAGTATCTGTTGAATCTTTTCATATCTTTTCACGTGATGGTTTTATTTTTTTGCACCAAATTATGGAAAGTAGTATCACTAAGTATTGATACTGATTAGTTCTTAAGTACATTAAATGTACTTAGTTCACACTCATTTGCGACTGAATCACTATAGTACATAATTACATAACTATATATTATAACTTTTTATAAAATTACGAGAATCAAGACATTTTTAATACATAAAATGAACCTGAATACAAGTGTCTCTAGTGGCCCCAAGCTTCATTTTTTTCACTCTTAACAGCACAAAACTGACACAGTAGTTCCCTAGAAATAAGCAAATAAGTATTAGCAGTAACTAAACAACGCTTAGGATTAACATTAGAATTGTATGTCAGCAGTTTAAGAAGGCTGAAGCATTGTAGGTGTACTACTGATATGTTTCAGTGACCCTTCTTGTAAGCTTGACTCAGTGAGATACTGCAAGCCTTATGGACCATATGAAGTCTTAACTGCCCTGTTGTAAAACAGAAAATGGAAGCATGGGGGATTCCCATCATTGCAGTAAAGCTGAGCCAGTAGGGGAGCTCCATCATGCATCTTAAGCTTTGTGGAATGCAACAGGGCCTGCTGAGGAGTGACGGCCCCATGAGGCGACCTCCAGGTGGACATCCTGTCCGGCCCACATAGCTGCTGTTCATTCCTGTGGAATTGATCCCCATTAATAAGTGATAATGAGCAAACTGGATCAATGCCAAACTGATTCAGTCTAATAAGGTGTGATTATGCAGAGCCTGCTGCTGCTAATGGGTGAAGTGGAGAAGCGAGGGAGAGGGGTAAATGCACACTGACAGGTTTGCTGTGGCTAGACCAAGACACATGCTAAACACCCCTGTTGACACTGCGCTTTTGAAACTCTCATTACGGCACATCACAGAGGCGGCAGCTCTGGAAACAGGCCTTTGATAAAGCTCACTAGTTAAAGCAGCTCCTTTGGAGGTTCTGGCACAGTAGAGTGAGGTGATAGACAAAGTTGGTAAAAGTGATATTTTTATCACTTCTACCCCATTGAAACAATCAAAGAAATGCTGTCAAAATTCTATACTTTAAGTCAATTTGTGTACATTATGTATTATTAGAGTTTAATTTGATGAAAAGTATTGTACTACAGGAAAAAAAAAAAAACTTCTTGATCTAAATGACACTGAAATCTGACACACTGAAACACTGAAATCTTGACTGCAGACTCAAACATGGTTCCATGGAGTGTAAATTAAATGTAGATTTACTTAATCAAACTACTCTAAATTAAACTAAATAATTAAATACGTACACTGTGGGCCCATCATTACCCAGAGACCCTGGCTAATGAGTGAATCCAGCTACTTTAAGCGGCGCTCGTCGCTGACACAGGCATTCAATTGTGCACACACAGCCTGTGTAATCTCCCTATCCAGTCGCCGAGCTCAACGCCAAGCATCAGCTAGAGGTCGGAGTGGATGATTTTGCAAAAATACAATAAGACAATACTTCAAGACATTCACAATACAAGATATGCATTACAATGTTCTCCTGAGGTTTAACAAATCACAGCAAAAAAACAGTAGTGCAACAAAATAAAAAAATGAATAACCATATGTATTCAACATTTCACATAATGCATTGCACTAAAACCAATTAAACAGGCCTACTTATGTTCTCTTTGTAAAGAAACATGCAGATCAGTGTTCAGTAAGCAGTGATGATACCAACTGTATTCTCAGAAATGCATACTTTAACATAATAGGATGCCATTTATCATGATAACCATCAATATATCATCATACTACCCACTCTTAGAGGGGTGTAAAGCCTCCAGTAGTGGCCTGTGGAGTAGTGGAACTGAGTTTTCTAAAGTGATGGAGCTCCATCCAATAGTTTTGATCCACAACTAATCATACAACATGACTACGTGACATCACCAATGTTTGTGGTTCAGTGCAATCAAATCCTCACAGCAATAGTCTTACTTCACAGAAGAGTAGAGGCTGCAAAAGGGGGAACTCCTAAAACAATAACTTTGCAATAACTTTGATTTCAGAAGAAATGCTGAATGAAGATGATGATTTTGGAAATGCAGTGTAATTGTCATTGTATTGTATGTGATTATATGCGAGCAGCACAGCAATACAACAGCAATAATGGTTACGAAACAGCACAGTGCTAAAAAACCATGAATAATATTACAAACGGATAAAGACATCTGTAATATCATTCAAAAACACTCCCCAGGTGTCTGTGGCTTGCACTTACCACAAAAAGTTCCACAATGAAATTCAGCATGAAGAAATCAAATATTTACCCAGTAGACCTGTATAATAAACCAGCAGTGTTATAGCCTGGATGCTAACAACCTTACAGATACATTTTCTCAAGATTCCAAATACTTTTTTCTGACAATGTTAAGTTCTATCCTGCTCAAAATGACAAACGGCTTTTGAAAAGTTTCAGAATGCTTCCCACCTGTGATTTATAAAGCCAGAGAAAACCGTGTTAGCCACCTCAACACAGAGCATTAGCACTACATCACTGTCTAACAGAGGTTTAAATCAGATGTGTTCCAAAAGACTTATCATTTTCACCCCAGTTTAAAAGCTACATATATAACTATAAACCATCGCATTAGGAAAGAACAGTTTTCCTAAAAAACGGTTGGGCACATACTGTGGTGCAATCAGATCTGACAAAGTTTTATACACCCAAACCATAACATTAAAACTTACACTGTGTGCCTCCCTTGTGCTACCACAACAGCTGTGACACTTTGAGGTATGGACTCCACATGACCTCCGTAGCTGTGCTGTGGTATCTGGTACCACAACGTTTGCAGCAGATCTTTTAAGCCCTGTAAGTTGCGAAATAGAGCCTCCATGGATCAGACTAGTTTGTCCACTACATCCCACAGATGCTCGATCAGATTGAGATATGGGGATTTTTCAAGACAAATCAACACCAAGTCATGCTCCACAAACCATTCCTGAACTATTTCTAATCTAAGTCACAGTGCATTATACTGCTGAAAGAAGCTACTACCATTAGGTGAGACTGTTGTCATGAAGGGGTGTACTTGGTCTGCAACAATGTTTAGGTAATTGGTCCGTGTCTAAGCAATATCCACATGAATGTCAGGACTTCTGTGATGCTCTGCAGAACCGAGGTAAACAAAGCACATACACCCAGCCATCCACATGATGTCAAAGCAAGCAAGATTCATCAGACCAGGCCACCTTCTTTCATTGCCCCATGGTTCTGATGCTCATGTCCCCATTGTAGGCGCTTTTGGCCGTAGACTGGGGTCAGCACGGGCACTCTGACCGGTCTGCAGCTACACAGCCCCATACACAGCAAACTGTGATGCTCCAGTAACTCTTCTGTAAGACTGGACCAGACAGTTAAGCCTTCACTCTTTGCTTCATCAGTGAGCCTTGGTTGCCCCATCGGTTCACCGATTGTACTTTGACCAGTTTTGGAGGTATTTACCATTGCATACCTGGAACACCCCACAAGACCTGCTGACCATTTTACCTGCTTTCAACTCATTAACTACTAGAACTGACTGTTCACTTGCTGCCTGATATTTCACCCCTTGACAGGCGCCACAGTAACAAGATAATCTGTTACTGGTTTTAATGTCATTGCTGATTTGTGTATGTCTGTGTACATCAGACCTTTATAAGACTGGACATGATCACATTCTAAACTCCAAAGCTGGAATAACACAAACTAAGAACAAAGAGATTCACTAAGTTAGTGTGCAGAGTTCACTGCTGCCAATCTATAACGCATGCTTCTCTCCAAAATTAAGACTGAATTTATTCGGACTAGTGGCTGCCAAAGTCTCGTCTGGAGCATCAAAAATTTATGGCAATGAAAAGTAGACTGTAAAAAGTAGAACATGCCAGAAGTTTAAAGTGTTCCAAAGATTTGGCTTGCTTTGCTCATCTGATGGATTATCAAACTGTTCTTTTTAAACGTATTTATTTGATTTCAATAAGACCAGTGGTATGTGTTTTCAGACATGTGACACACTCCCATTGGCTGTGTTATTTCCTCTCCTGATGCTGATTCCAATAGCTTAGGATGTCAGCTGATCCCAAATACTGATCAGGCGTCACACACACACACACACACACACGCACGCACGCACGCAAGCATGCACGCACGCACACGCACACGCACACGCACACGCACACGCACACACACACACAACGATAGATTCCATATGATCAAAAAGAGGAGCTTTGTACTTGCACTGAACACACACAAAGCTAGCTAGCCATGTCAGTTATGTCGGTCATGCATTTAGTCAGTCCAATCAACGGGCCCCCTAAATATGCATTGTTTTCAAATAATTATCATTAATATTTGTCAGTTTAAAACTGTGTGGATAAATGTCTATTTATTGCAATACATAATACATAAAATGCACAAATTACATAAAATACATAAATTACAACTGGCCAATGCCCCTACAGTGAAAAACAGCACTGTTTCCAGGACTGTGCACACCTTTGAGTAATATTGTTCTAATAGGTTAATAAAATGCACTTCTGCAGCTTTATAATGGCGCGTGTGGTTTGGTCACTTCTGACCGATATTTGATCACAGTGATAGGGTCAGCATCAAATCAGTGAATCACTAATTGCAACGTCCTAGATTTGTTGCAATTTATAAAATACCCCCTGACAAAGTTTTTCTTCTGAAAAATTCACTGAAAAGAACAGACAGAGGATTGTGCACCTGCGCGTGCACCCACATTTATACATTTGATCTATTTCAACTGCAAGAAAAGAACTACTTGGAGTACAGAACACTGAGAAAATGGAACATACTTAACTATTTGTACAACCTCGGGCACGGGTAGTAATTACAAGCCCAAATCTAAGCCAAGACTGCCCACTCCTCTAAGCCTACTGCGACTTCAGGCGTGAGAAGCATCCTGTCACAGTCACTCGTGAGTACACATATAGACGGCGATGGAATGGTTATCAGTGGTCGAGGTGTGTTGCTTGTCACCATGTTCTTTAGCAGGTTTTATGTTGATGACCATATGGCAGCCTGTTGACAGTTCCTCACAAGTAACTTAAGGGTTTCCACGGCCAGCAAGCTTGTTAGAAAACAAAACACACCCTGCATCAACATGCTATTTCAAGGCCTAAATCAATAAATGTCAAGAAGTTAAGGGCATAGACCTTCAGTATCAAGCCATCAGATCATTAAGACACAAACACATCCCTCATGAAACACTGAAGACAGGAATTAACCTGCATTATTGTTTTAGAAACAAATATACTTCCTGTCCTAGTCTACATTTGAGCAAAATAGCAGTTCTCTGTTGGTTTTCTGAGCCACCTCATCATAATAGACTCCCAATGCTTTAGTTAAAATGCAAATACGCTGTGTCTGCTCCACTCACTGTTTCATGTTGGATAAATACTAGGAGTGACAAATGCCAGAGTGCTGCAGGCCTCCCACACATTAACCATGAATAAGTAAGAGTGCTAGTCCTGCAGGGAACAATGATACAGCACTACTGATCACCTACACACACACACACACACACACACACACACACACACACACACACACACACACACACACACACACACACACA
>JBBPCZ010014127.1:0-14867 GCA_037974445.1 Brycinus macrolepidotus
AGGAAGAAAGAGAGAGAGAGAGAGAGAGAGAGAGAGAGAGAGAGAGAGAGAGAGACATGAAGGAAAAGAAAGAGAAAATGAGAGAGAGAGAGAGAGAGAGATAGAGAAAAAGAGAGAGACATGGGGAGAGGATGAGGGAGGGAGAGACAGGGAGAGACAGAGAGTGAGAGAAAGACAAAGAGAGAAAAAGATAATAATATCATGGAGATAAACATACAATGTTTAAAAAAAAACTTCTAGCAAAATAATATTTATATGAAGGACCAACAAAGTTGTGAAAAAGGAATAAAAAATGGAAAGGGTTGAGCATGAGAAGAGAGAAAAGAGAGAGAGTTAGAGAGAGATGGGGGAAAGAGAAAGAGAGGAGAGAGGAAGAGAAAGAAAGAGAAAAAGAGAGAAAAACAAGGAGAAACAATGAGACAAGGAGAACAGAGAAAAAAGGAGAGAGGGAGAGGGAGGAAAGGAGAGAGGGAGAGGGAGAGGAAAGGAGAGAAAGAGAAAAAGAGAGAGAGAGAGAGAGAGAGAGAGAGAGAGAGAGAGAGATAAAGCCCTCACCAGATCATTCCATGTTTTGTATGGTCTCAGTTCCACTATTTTCTGCGCTTTCTTCAGAGAGCAGCCGGCGATCAGCGTCAGCTCATCCACTGTTGCGTTCTGGAAGAAGTTCAGGATCTGAGCTTTGAGTTTGGGCAGCGTTTCGTCCGCCTGGTCCAAATCCGAGTCTGAGTCCAAGTTAGTGGGCAGCGTCTCGAAGTCGCTGGTGTTGTCCTCTGAGCTCGTGTCCTGCTGTTTGATCTCCAGCGCCGGCCGCCTCCTCTTGCGCGTCTCTTTGGTCCCGTTGAGAGGTCTGTGCGGTTCTGGCAGCAGGGTGGTCTGGACTGGAGGCTGGACCACCAGAGCCGGTTGTGGTTCGGAAGTGCTGTGATTTGGATTCACCCTATCGTGATTCAGAGCAGGTGATGAGTCTGATTCATCACTGCTGGACTCCACGACTGCAAGAAGCAAATTTAACAGGTGTTTAAACCTCCAGCCTCACAACAGCTACAAGATTCAATGTATCATTAGTGATTTAATTCATTACTCTGTGGCACATCATGAATGATTTGGTGATTCATCTTAATTAGGATTCTTATGGAAACTGTTCAATGCATCATGAATCATTTGATTACGATTATTAAAGACAGCATTACAAATTGAATGTAATTCTTAATCCCATTATGATTCTTTAGGAAATAATTCGGTGCATCACTCAGAATTAAATTAAATTCCATTACGATTTATTAGGAAACAAGTTGATGCAATTCATGAAATAATTAAACTGATATATTTCATGAATTGCACTGCACTGAATGGTTTCCTAATGAATCGAAATGGAACTTCAGCTCATTACTGAAACGAAAACAAAACACCTTTTTGGGAATTTAAGCTTAAAATGTATTTTAGCCAAGCATCTTTTATTGAATATTAAATTCCGAAATTCAAAAAGATACGCATTTATGTGCAGTTTTACACCCCTAACAGATATCAATTACTTTTCCATGCAAAGAACTTATATGCTATTCCAGGGTTTTTTTTTTTAACTCAGTCCCTGAGGAGCACAGCAAATTCTGCACTATTGCAGAGCTAAACCAATCTGAGACAGTTAATCAAAGCTGGACGGCCTTTGATCACCTGGCTCAGGTGCGCTATGTGCTGGAACCAAACCAATTTACACTGGCTGAGTTCAACATCTCTGCCTGTAACAGTGGTCTATATTTTATTAAAGTTCCTGCCAGGAAATGCTGAAACAGCAGCACAGCCGCTGAAGGAGCAGCCGAGCTTACTAAAAGGAGCGCAGGAGCTTACACGCATTTCACAGCTGCTGCTGCTGCTGTTGCTATTCAAAAGCCTCTCTTATGACAGTACCTCACACTCGCCTATCAGCTGCAGTCATTTCTGACTGAGGATCCAGTTAAATTCACTATTCTGCAAATTGTTTCTGATTAAACTCAGTGTTATCCTGTTCAGCTGGAACAGTGCAGGAAGGTAGTTTTCTCCTCCATTTTCATCTAAATCTCGGTCCACACCTACACCCTGTTCAAAGATGACCACACGAGAAAGCAAAAACGTCTCGAAAGCACTCACAAGCATGCCAGCGCAGTAAGAGGCGATAACACCTCTTCAACTTTTATGATAACATCTCAGGCAAAACATAAGTAGTGTGAATAGGGCACAAAAGACATTGTGCAAAGCTGAGGGAGAGATTTTCTTGTTCGGCCCCAAGTCCTAATTCGTCCTTTCTCACAGTCTCAAAGTCCGCCAGAAAACAAAAGCTTAAAACGCGAAAAACAAATATATACACACGCACAATTTATCCTGACCACCTAACTTGTATTCGCACTCACTGTCCATTTTATCAGCTCCACTGACCATGCAGGCACACTTTGTAGGCTACAGTTACAGGCTGTAGTCCATCTGTTTCTCTGCATCATCTGTTAGACCCCCTTTAAACCCTTCATTAATGGTTAGGACCACCAGCAGTGCCATCAATGAGCCAGTATAATTTGGGTGGCGGATCATTCTTAGAACAGCAGCGAACCCCAGCCGGCTCAATGAAGAACGTATTTCATGTCTACATGCTCAATAAGTGAAAACAGCAACAAGAGCATGCAAGATCAGGGTTGTTAAAGCTGTGTTTTGCCAGCCACACGAAAATACTGATAATAGAGCATGAATAAATCTCCACCCTGAACTGTATTTTGAAAATAAAGTTGCTTTCGGGGCTCCTGAGTGGCGCAACTGTCTAAGCATTGGCCCTATCAATGGGAGATTATGAGTTCGATCCCTGCTGGTGCCGCAGCCATCTGCAGCCATTTCTCCAAGAAAGAACAATTGGCTTTTCTCTCTTGGGGGGGGGGGGTGTAGGGTGCCCCCCATCACTCAGCGTGACACTAGCCAGCATGGGCATCTGTTAGCTGACGCAAAAGAATTGGCAGTCACCACAGTCCTCCAAGTGTGACTACGCAATAACAGCAGTTAAAGAATATGTGATGGAGCTTCGCATGACTCAGAGGAAGCATGTACACACCTTCACCCTCCCAGTGTTGGTGGTATCATGTGACTAGGGGAGTCCCAGCTAGTGGGTGGACATGGAGATGACAAAACTGGGCAGAAAATTGGTAAAAATCCCAAAAAATGTTTTCATGTGGAAAGGAGGAAAACAGGAGACACAATCGTGTGTGCTTTTTGTAATGTACCCCTGCCAAATTATATTATATGAAAATAATCCCTAAAGAAAAGGTCTGTATTTGTAACACAGTCAAACCAAACCACAATCGCATTTAAGCAGAACACAAAGTCATCATTAGCAGATTTCTCACCGTAGTCAGAGAACATTCGCAGCGCCTCCAGGGCGTCCTCTATGATCCAGCTATGTTCATGAAGAACATCCCTGAGCTCCTATAAAAACACAGATTACACAGACTGAGATTGAATTTTTTTGATTAAAGAATGCCTGAGGATTTCAGTCATAGGTCAGAATAGAACTGGTTTTGGTAACGGGCTACAGTATTGGGAAGACAATCAAAACAAAGGGTATTTGCATAAATCAGTCCTGTACTTTGTAACCTAAAACAAACAAAAAAACATTTAAAATAAAAAACACGGGCCTTTTATACACACTTCCCACTTCTCAATAGCCTGGATTGATAAAACTGCAGCGGTGTAGCAGATTAAACTAAAAAAGCTACAATTATGATTTTATATTATACATTATAAAACCTTTTTAAGTCCTTCAGGAAGCCTAGAGAACTGTTATTAAACTATATTAAAAATACAAGGAAGTCTGGATCTTTGGAAGCAAAATACTAAGAAATGAGGGGTGGCTCAAGACTTTTGCCCAGTACTGTGTATATGTATATATAGGGCTACAAAGAAGGCACTTGTCAAGTCATATCAAGTTATGTTCTGCAAATTAAAGTATTTAAAAATGTACATATGTAATATAAAGCTCACTATTTATTTACAGATAAGAATATTCACTTGTCATGTCAAGATCAGAGGGCAAAGCTATGTGTAATATGGCTAGATAGAGACGAAGTGTTCAGTGATATTCACACTAACTTCTTACATTTCGTCCTATCCTTTGATTTGAGGGAGGTCGGGTGAACCCACTTACCTCCTTCACCAAATGGGGGAACTTGCGCTGCAGCCGTCGCACCATGCTCTCCTGCTCTTTCCAGCTGGGCTCAGGACCCTCTTCCTCAGAATCGTCCGTCTGCATACAGTATACAATACAGACGTGTGAGCCAACAAAAATTACTCAGCAAAGTCTTGTTGACATCATCAATTATGGTAAAAAAGTCATTTAATTTAAAAACAAAAGTGCTCAGTAATGTTATAATGTTTGCATGATCCACATAAACATACTGACAGATTGTAATACACCACAGGAAGTGTAGGGGGCGATACAGCTTCCGTTGTTTTATTTTATAAGTGCTCTGTAATGCTATAATGTTTATATAATCCACACAGTCATTCTGACAAATAAAAATACATTACAGTAAGCATAAGGGGGGTGATATGACCCCTGTTTAATTTTACTATGAAAAAAAGAAATCATGAGACAAAAATTAGAGAAGTTTTATTAGTTCTATTAGTTGATACATTAATCATTTATAGACGTCAACTGTTAGACTTGGTCCTACACAGCAGTGATCTAAACCCCCACGGATGGCTTCTTCCTCAGAGGACCGTCTGTGACAAGTAACAAATAGGCCGATCAGGTGGCTGTACATCACAGCAGAAAAGAAGATTAACAGCATTTGACATCCCGTGAGGGAAAGTAATAATGTTTGTGTCCTTGAGCTGTTTCCTTAATTCAGTTTTGCCATTTGCAGCAACATACACAGCCTTTCTATCCCAACAGTATGGTACACCAGCACAATCAATCTCTATCCTAGTCCTGGGACACCCACTCTACACTCATTTTAGAGAATGTTCTGCCTAGTTGCATCCTGATTTAACTGATCAGGTAATTATCAATCTCTTCATGAGTCCAATCTGCCGTGTCAGAGCAGGCACAATGCAAAAATATACCCTGCCACGAAGTACAACCAGAAATCTTACCACAATAATCAATACTGATCATTATTAACAATTAATAAGCTTTATCTGCTGCTCGAATTTAAATATAAATAGTATTGTGTACTATAAAGAAAAAAAGGTTCCGAAGGCAAAAATAGCTAGCTATGTGTGAAAACATGTATATTTGTAAGATATGTATGAATGCAAATATATATATGAAAATACTGTTTAGATATATTTTATGAAGCGTATTAAAGAATGCAGGAAAACTCTGTGCAAACTGCTTCTGTGATTGCAGTTGTTGGTGAATGGCTAGACTTCTGTGCCTAGCCATTAAAAGGCACACACAGTGCCATCTAGTGTACCGAAGTGGAAACTGTACTGCTTGAAGTAAAAATTTCAAGGCTTTGCTGCAAACTGAAGATCAGAATGGATTGACTGTTTTATGGTGAATATCTGAGAAGTAGAACGACATAATTGTTGTGAAAATGTGCATTATCGATAAGGAAAAATGACTGATCTGGATAATTATCACCCATGCCTGCCCACATGGGAGTCCTCCAGAACTCTGCCTGTAAAACAGTATGTTTGAGGTTCACTGAGGTGTGTGTGAAGTTTAATCCAGCAGCAGTAAAGGAGCTCACCACCGACTCTCGCCTCTTCTTAGTGAGCTGTGAGGGGGAGCTCCTGGGGGAATTCTCCTCCTGCCTCCGCTTACACACTCCATCTGAGACAAGACGGAAGAGTGTCAGCCCAGGGTCAAAGTTGCAAACCCGATCAATCAATCAATCAATGCCTCCAGGGACTGTCAGTCATAAACAAGACCTGCTGTTAAACTCTACTCCAATCAGCGGTCTCGATGACAGCACTGTAGCACAAAAATGAGCAAGAATTATTGTCAACGCTCTCTTCAGTACCTAAAGCCATCACTATACTATGACGGTTCCAGGAAACTAGTCCAGAAGGCCTTTAAACTCAATAAAAAAAAAAAACTATGCCTTATTAGTTCATGACCCTGGTTATATTAAAGGACCCGTATTCCTAACTGTCATTGCATTTTACCCCCCATTTACGCTATTTTGTGTCAATTTATTCACCAAAAACAGTCACAATTTATCTCTACATGCTTTTCCAACCATTCCCTTACAGACACTTCCATGAAATAGTTATGGTTGCGTCGCCTGACACCTGAAACTTTGTTTGGAGTGCTTGGAGAAGCCTTTGGTCCTAAAACTAAACCCACTAATAGCGCTGGGAAGCAAAAAAAAGTCCTTTAAGAAAACTGATTTAGTTCAGATTTTACCATCATCAACATTCATATAAACACTCTGAGACACGTGGAGCTTCACTGGGGATCGACAGTTAACAAAGCGACTGGATTTGCGTCGGAGACGTCTGGTTCCATTCCAACTCCGACTTAAAGAAATCGGAGTCTCAACCATTTCACACCAAACCCACTCTGAATTACTTTATTTATATCTTAACCACTGAGTTATGGGGGAATTTAGAAAAATCAGTGCAATTCCCCTTTAACTTGGTAAATGTTCAGATGTCTGAGAAAATAAAAAAAGAATCACTACCTTCACTGGTAGATGTCTTCTGGGGTGACTGCTGTTCATGTTTAGTCACCTGAAATATCAGAAATATTGATAATGTATATTATTTACATGCACAGGGGGCTTATCCAGAGCGCCCTTATCCAGAGCGACTTAACAATCATTAGTTACAGGGACAGTCCCCCTGGAGACACTGAGGGTTAAGAGTCTTTCTCAAGGACACAGTGGTAGAAAGTGGGGGTTTGAACCTGCAACTTTTTGGTCATCGGGTTCACAGGTAAGTGTTTTACCCACTAGACTATTTTCACCGAACTACAACCCTATATAAGTGTATAAATACATATATAAGTAAATACATATATATAATCTAAATATATATAAATAAATATGTATAAATATATGCAATATGTAAATATGTAATCTTCGTATAGATAATATACGTATAGATAATGGTGCATATGTGTCTATATGAAAACAAACACATACATACATACTGATAATAAGTGTGGTAAGTGTGAAAGCAGGAAAAGATGAAGAAAGAGTGCATTAAATTGACCTGATTTAAATGTATTCATAATTTCCAAATTAATAAAACATCTCAACATAGTTTTGTCTTCCTGTATTTCATTCGTGCAGAAATGCTGCGCACATTTGAATCAAGTAAATCCATCGCATCAGGTAAAAAATGAAAATCCTGTATTAAAGCACATCTCATGGACAGCCCTGTCCCTGTCTCTTCACCTTGGTGGGAATTCTCCTTATTTCTCTACTTCCAGCGTTACCTCTGATATCTCGTCCTCTTCCTCAGACAGCAAGATCACGTCCTGAGCTGAAGCTGCGTTCTTCACGCTCTTATCTGACCTACGTGATGGTGCAACAAAATTCAGAGTACATTAAACTCAAGACCTGCTAAGAGCTGCTACTGGACATGAAAAATGAAACTCGAGACTCCGGAAAGCTACCATCTTACCCTTCCAACATCATGGAACTGCCTGAAATCTCAATGTCTGAATCTGAGAACGAGTCCAGCGTTACGGTCTCGGTGGTTCTGACAGCCCCGGGCCCGGCAGGGCGCTTCGTCTCTGGAGTTTCTGGCACTGCGACATCTGCAGTAAAACAACAGTAAAAGTGTGGAGCAAATGTTTAAAAAAATAAAGGAGAATAACACAATCTGTGTTGACGCTTATGAATGAGGACCATATATTGTCTATACTGATATACAGTGATACTGCAACTAATAATACTTTCAGTGACAGATAGATATACATATAGAAAGACAGACAGTAGACAGATATACAGATATATGGCTAGACATATAGATAGATAGATAGATAAACAGACAGACAGATAGAGAGAGAGAGAGAGAGAGATAGACAGACAGACAGATACATAGATAGATAGATAGACAGACAGACAGACAGGCCGTCATACAGACAGAAAGATATACAGATAAATAGACAAACAGATGTCCATAATGGAATACTTGCGCATATGCAAAGACTGAGACAGACACACAAATTGACATATATCCAAGAAAAAAAATTGTTTGCATACAGACAGAAAATTATCAGTAATAAAATATTTGTGTGTATAGACAGATAAACAGCGTGAACTCTGCTTTAATCATATTTGGTGTGTTTCTACTGTGGAGTACTGGGCAGCATCTCTCAGTGGCTCATTAACTCCAATGATGATCAAATGTGCTGAAGTATATTCAGTAAACACCGTTAATACTGTCCAGCACCAGGTCACGTTTTCTGACTAAGAATGTGATTATCAGCATAGTGAGCTCACAGGTGATTATTTTTTTTTCCATTATTACTAAGGTTTTTAACTTAAACGTGTGCTCATGAACTAAGAAAAACGCTAGAGAGGTCTGTCCTTGATGATGAACTGCTCATTGGTGGAAACGAACTTAGCAACAAAGAAGGGACACAACAAGCCAGCAGTGTAAAAGGGGAGAAATATAACAACTCCACATCCAGACTCGGGAGAGGACTGAGATCAGACTGAGATTAGAATGAGAATAGACTGAGATAAAACTGAGATCAGACCGAGATAAAACTGAGATCAGACTGAGATAAAACTGAGATCCGACTGAGGTCACATTGAGATTAGACGGAGATCAGACTGAGATCAGACGGAGATCAGACCGAGATAAAACCGAGATAAGACTGAGATCAGACTGTTTCTGCCTACCGGTGGCCTCCACATGATTATGGGTACTGGGCTCATCTTTGTTCCTCATTGTTTAAGCTGTAGACCCTCAGGAGAGCCGGACCAGACCCCCAGATCCGAATATACCCTCTCATATAAATTCACGAAGACAAAATATGGGACATCTAATCCGCCGCACGTCAAAACGGGCCGAAATCACCCGCCTAGCCAGATTAGCTAACAAAGAATTCCACGATTCTACACATATCTGGCAACCCGGCGAAGCTAAAATCTCATTTTTCGCTTCTTTTTTCGCCAGAAACTGACTGCAAGTCATCTGGTTTGCCTCAACGGCGGCTTTGTCGCGTCTTAAAACCAAAACGCATTCTGCCGTGTTGTGTCAAAGAGAATTTTGCAGAGAAAAAAAAATAAAATCTGACTGAAAGAAACCCGGCTATGTAGCGTTATTTCTCCACACCCGTATTCAGGTGAGTACGGCCGTTCTGCGCTACGATTGGCTAGTAGCCCACACACGCTAGTCCTCAGATCAACTAGCCAATCGTAGTGCAGATCTTGGAATCGTAATAGCCAATCAAAACAATAAAAGGGAGGGATTTGTAGAAAAACGGGTGGGGAAAAAAATAAAGCACAGCTGTGCTGTTTATAACTACGGTGGCTTCATTGCTCCGGCTTTTTTTTTTGCGAACGCGTTATGAGTTTTTAAAGATGGATGGATAAAAGGACACAAGTTGCCCCTACAACAGTAACAACAAAAATAAAGCCGTCAAGGTCAAAAAAGTATTGTAAAACTACCGTAAGACAAAAGTTTCAGGCGTCAGGTACCTGTGTGACACTTTGTGTGACAATACAGACCTTGACGTCTGATTCCATTCACCACCACTCTGAATAACCCTGACTCTGTAAGTTTCTCTGAAACACCAAACCCACTCTAAAGGACTGTTTCCATCACAACCTTTTCATTATTCAGAAGGTTTTGATTTAAAAATGGGCTGAATTCCCTTGCAAGATATGCAAGACCTGCAAGTTTTTTCTCACATGGCCCATTATTTTCTTTTTATTAAAAGTTTATTTAATAATTAATAAACATAAACAGCAGTCCATAAATAATCCAGCTCAGTGTTTCCCAGTCAACACTCTTAAAGTATAAGTGCAGCAAAACACAAAAACGTGCACAGGAGCTGCAGGACTGAGGAACTTGCTTCATCAAGTCAGGTACGTTTTATTGTCATTTCAACCATATACACACAGTACACAGTGAAACCAAACAACGTGTCTCCAGGACCATGGAGCAACACAAGAACAGAAACAACACCACAAGACCACAAGTGCAGACAGGACGAAAGAGAGTGCAAGAAAAAAAAACACAAGAGCAACAAAACAACTGGAAAAGACATTTAGTGCAGTTGACAAAATAGCTACCGTACTCGTTTGAATGGGTACAGTATTATGACAGATACTGTGTTCTAGCAGCGGAGAGTTACGTGTCCAAAAATCCGAAACAGAGGTAAACAGCAATAAATATAATTGCGCAAATATAGCAGCAGCAGAACAGAGAATGTGCAGTATAATAAATACAAGGGTATTTACAGAGGCAATTAAAGTCTGAGTTGTTTGAGTTGTTTGTTTGAGGCAGAAAAGATGTATGTGCAGTGTGCGTGCGTTGTGTTAGGAGGAGAGGGAAGTTCAGGGTAGGGGTGTATTGGTGATGTGTGTGTGTGTGGGGGGGGGGGGTACAGTTTATGTTTCAGTACTGGTTGAGGAGTCTGATGGCCTGAGAGAAGGAACTGTTTACTGTTCTGGCAGTGGAGGCCCGTTTGCTATGGAACTTTTGCCAGACAGAACTTTTGCTGGTGGCTTTGTGGACACAACATGTGATATAAATGTCCATGACAGAGGGGAGCGAGACCCCGATGATCATCTCAGACGTACCCCCCCAATCTTCTGTAGGGTCTAGCGATCTGAAACGTTACAACTCCCATACCAGGCTGCGATGCAGCTACAGAGAATGCTGTCTATAGTCTCTCTGTAAAATGAAATGGTAACGATATAAATTAAGTCGTTCAGGGTGGATTTGGTGTGAGATGCTCTGTTCTAGAGAAACTCCCCGAATCCAAATTGTTCACAGTGGAGGTGAATGGAACCAGACGTCTGCCTCTAAAAGCTCTCTCACAGAAAGTGATTCCATGAAATGTAAAGTGTCCATTTGTCAAACATGAGCACACCACAGCACAGAATAGTTCTCTGCATTTAACCCATTCACCCGAGTGAAGAAGCGGGCAGCCAGGAGCGCTGTGTGGGGATGGTACCTTCCTCAAGGGTACCTCAGAGGTGCCACTAGTAGTCCTGGGATTTGAACCCACAACTTTCTGATAGCAGGGGCAACTCCCTAACCACTAGGCCACCAGCTACGACCAGACAAGACAACCGGACAAGGCAACATATAGTGCAGATGACAAAATAGCTATTGTACTAGTCTGAATGAGGACAGTATAATGATAGATGCTGTATTTCTAGCAGCAAAGAGCTATGTATGCAAAAATGCAGAACAGAGAGTTACATGTGCAAAAATATGATCAGAGGTAGACAGCAGTAAATATAATTGTGCAAATATAGCAGCAGTAGGACAGAGAATGTGCAATATAATAAATAGAATGTTATAGAATGCAATAGAAGGTTATGGCTGCACTGCCTGACGCCTGAGACATTGCTCTACCAGAGTTTTGAGAACATTTTGGCCCTAAAAGCTAAACCAATTCATGGTGGAGTGATATATGCACGGCATTGTGAGATGATGTAGTTCAGATTTGCCACTGTTTCACCATCATCAACGTGAATATAAACACTCAGACACACGGAGCTTCACCGGGAGTGAAGTGAGTGAAAGGGCTGTATTTGTGTTGGAGACGTCTGGTTCCATTCACCACCACTGGTTTTTAAGAGACACATCAGGTCTGTCTTTAGTGCTTTAACATTCACTTTGTGTTGATCATGAAAAAAGAAAAGCATCACTCAGTTTTTCAACATCACACGTTTTTCTGGTTGACGAATCATTGGACAAAATTTCATTCTTCAACAGGATAATGATCCCAAAACTTCTTCAAAATGGTGCCAAAATTATATCCAGTCCAGAGGATAGCAGAAAGTTTAGAGAGTGATGTCTTGACCTCTCCAGTCTCCAGATCTTTTTCCCATTGATCTGCAAGGAGGAGTTGGACCCACAAGTTCCAAATGAGCTCCAGCAGATGAGACAGAACTGTTTGCTGCTTGAAAAGGTGCTGGGAGGGTTTGGGCACAAGTTATTTCCAAAAATTGCTGGAAAGGATGTGTTGAATCTGTGATAAAGGCTGGGGGGGGGGGGTATTTTGATGAAACTCGTCCATAAACTTTCACATCCACTGAACTGCACTTACCGTATACACTGTTACACTTCAAAACTAGTCAGTTACATTTGTTATAAGTATTTCTAGTGTTTTCTTGTAAAAAAAAATCCTATTGTTTAATTGTTTATAAAATCCGAGGGTGGGCAGAACCTTCTGGCCAATAGTGTATATCATTATGAATGGCTCTATCCTAATTGCCTGAGGGGTTCAATAACACCGCACCAGATTGATTCGGCATTAGCAGCGTGGGATTCTTCCACCTACAGGCAAACCCAACAGACCATTAAATTAGTTTTACTTTCATATGATTATGTTCATTTTAACAGTACAACTAGTTCGCTTAACCCTGGCAAGGCAGCGTTGGACTTCATAAATGAATCTTTATTATTGAATGACTCTCAGGAGTCAAGAGAATTTATTCACAAGCACGTATGAACACATTTAAAATGATAAAATGATTTAATGATAAAAATGTCCCTTTAACACCTTAAATTAGAAGGCTTTCTGCTCCCTAAAGCATCTGAAAAACAAGACATTTTTAAATTTCACGCCAAACATGTATTGGAGTGATCTTGTTCCTTTAAAGGGAAATTACACCAGATTTTCTAAATATCAGCAAAATGAAATGGTTATGATCCAGATAAAGTCGTTCCGAGTGGGTTTGGTGTGAGATGCTTCTTGCTAGAGAAAATTGTTCACAGTGGACGTCTGCCCTTAAAAGCTCCCTCACAGAAAGTTAGGTGCCTTTAATTCTTTAAATTCCTGTTTTTTTTTTGCCTCTTAATGCATCTTCAAAACAAGAGTTTTTCCTTAAAGGGAATTCCACTAAATTTTTTGCTTTTCTGCCTTATTCAGTAGTTGAGCTCTACAGAACAATTTTACTCCCACAGAGGTCATTTGCGCAGTTTCAACTTGATGAAGGGGGCGTGGTTACATCAGCACTGCATGACATAGCCACGCCCCCTCCCCTATGGCGAGTTAAGCTCATTGACTCGTTTGGTTAAGAGCTTCATTTTCTGTGAAAGTTAATAAACATGTTGCCTCGGAGTTAGTCAGTACGCGGCTTGTCTTCATCAGACACCCTGACAGACTGAGAGAGAGGTGGCCGGCTGCTATAAATAACCCAGGCTCCAACAAAAACACCCCGGTAATGAGAACGAGTGAGTTCAAGCCAGAAGATTTCAAGAGGGATTTGAAGCTTGAACATCAAATCCAGACTGAAGAAACAACACCAGAGCACCAGGTTCCAGAGCTCAGAAAAAACCTTCTGACTGTTTCTAAATAATAGCTGATTCCAAGGGCCCAGCACAGACAGGGGGCACTCAAAGAACAATTACACTGTTATTTTTATTATTATGATTATTGTTACCATTACTATTATCAGTAAGTTAGTGTAAATAAAATTATAATTGAAATATATTTAAGGTATTATAATCCATGTTAGAAATGAAGATGAAGTCTGGTATCTCTCTCTCTCTCAATATTTATATATATATATATATATAGAGAGAGAGAGAGTGTTGTGTATATATATATATATGCATGTCTCTCTCTATTCATTGTATGGTTGGTTCAGTCTTTCAGACACTTTCCTGAAACAAATGACTGGAATCACTGATTTTCCAGCAACAGAACAAGCAGAACAGATGGGGAACCATCAGATCTGACATCGAAGAAGAAACCTGGATATGAAAAATGAGAGAGGCAACAAAAACAGAGGGAGAAACAGGGCCGTCAATTCATCTCCCAGCCTTTTCCACAGAAAGGTGTGTATTTATTCACTGACCTTCCTCTGGTGTCCATTAACACACAGCTGCCTGGAGGATGGAGCTCGCAGGCCGAGTGGACCTACAGGGTCATTTCTCTTAAGGACCCACTGGAATCACTTTACAGCCACTCAAAATGAAGTGGATGCAATTTTGGTCCAAGTATAATTAGTAATTATTAATTATTTGGTCCTAACGTAATTATAGTAGTCAGAGTGAATTCGTAGCCGGCTAGAGCACACTTTTGCAATAGCTGGTGAACTAGCATACATGCTAAGTTGCTTGCTGACTGATCAGTGCCCCCGTGTCCCACACAGATGCAGCTTCAGAGTTAGGAACATTTCGCTCAACACATCTCCCACTTGAAGGAGACGGAGGTCAGAAGAATTTCACTAATAATATATTAACTCAAGTCAAGTCAAGTAGATTTATTGTCATTTCCGCCATAAACACACAGTAAACGGGAAAACCAAACAACATCCTCCAGGACCACAATGTTCCTCCAGGACCACAATGTTCCTCCAGGACCGCAATGTTCCTCCAGGACCATGGAGCAACACAACAACAAAAACAGAAACACCACAAGATTACGTAAGTGCAGAACAGGACTGCACAGCGTGCAAAGAGAGCAGAAGAAAGAGAGCAAGAAAAACACAAGAGCAACAAAACAACATGTGGTGCAGTCGATGTTTGAATGAATACAGTGTTAAGATGCTGTATTCTGGCAGCGAAGTCATTAAGTGTGCAAAAATACAGAACAGAGGTAGAACAGCAATAAATAATAAATGTGCAAATAATATTGTTATATTGTTTAGTATATTGTTTATTGCATCTTTACATATTGTGGTTGTTTTTATACTGTTGTGCTTGAGAGACACCATCGACCGGAATCAAATTCCTTGTATGTGTTCGCTCACATACTT
>JBBPCZ010014156.1:10680-34574 GCA_037974445.1 Brycinus macrolepidotus
AAAGAGAATGAATGAATGTTAAAAACAAAACAAAAGACTTTATGTTCCTGAAGCTGCTGTAAAGTAGCATTAATAACTAAACAAAAAAGTCTTGTACGGGTCAGACAAACACACTTCTTTTTTAACAGTAAAACAGTACAGTCCATGAGGACACTCGTCACACCCTGATAGCACATTACCGTTCTGAGGCTAAATGTGCAGGAAACCACACAAACCAAATCTAAATCTAAATGTGAAGTTATGATCAGTTATGATCAGTGTTGAGAGACATCCTCATTTAAGCTTTTGTTAATTTAATTTGGAGCATTTGTATCAAATCGTTATCAAATCAGGAGAACATTATTTTGCAGAAGTTAGTGGGAGTGCAAACCTCTATCCTGCATTAGAGGGTGGCACTATACACAGTTTGGGATAATCTATACTACAAGTGGGAAGAAAGAAAACAGTGTAGTATCGCACTGTTTTTTATACAATGGTGAATACCAATATTTATTCAATATTATTTTATACATTTTAACCTTACTTTATATATTTGTTTAAAATAGACGTTTATTTTGGTATATACATCTATTCTGATAGCATTGCTTCTGAAGTCAACAAGGTGGTGCTGGACCTGGTTCTTCACTTGTGGAAATGCCAAATTACACTCAGAGGACAAACTCACTTCAGGAGAGGAACCAGGGCCGGTGTCAGAGCGGATCTACCGGGCTGGCATCTAACTGACTATGGGGGGCACTATCGATCGTAAACTATATTCATATGGGTGCTGGAGCATGTGTAGGGGGGGCGTGGCGACTCTCTAGGGGGGGGCAATGCCTTCGAATGCCCCCCCTTGATGCCGGCACTGAGAGGAACTGAAGGAGCAGTGATGCTGCATTAAGTGGTGGCTGTCCAGAGGGCGGTCTCTTCCGTAAGCAGAACAGCAGGGGGCACTGTGATAGCACTAGGAGGGGTTTTGGGTGTTGAATGTGTCTGGGCGATATGGATGTGTCCACATTCTGTCTGAAGTGGTTCAGATTTAAATCTCACACACCCCTTCCACCTCCCACTCACACACCTCTTTCGACCCCCATGCTCACACACCCCTTCCACCCACCCCCACTCTCACACACACCACTTCCGCCTACCACCATGCTCACACACAGCCCCTCCACCCTCACTCACATACCCATTCCCTCCACACCCACCTCTTCTACGCACATGCATGCTCACACCCACCCCTTCCACCCAACCCAACGCTCACACACACCTCTTCCGCCCATGCCCACACTTACACACCCCTTCCACCCATTCACACATTCACAAACACGTGATTGGACTTCTCGCACCACGTTTTTCCACTTGTTTGTACGATCAGAAATAACAATTTAGGTGTTTTGACTTTTTTTTGACAATGATGCAATTTTTAAAGTTTCGAACGCTATACATTTCAATTTTTTAAAAGCTTGAGATCTCAGATTCTATATGACGTGTGACCACAAAACAAAGGAGACACAGAGCCTCTTAGTAGGTACTTATGTATAAGATAAAGGTTTTAGAAGCATTGCGCTTTCAATGTTTGGATGCTGAGAGTTAAATAATACAGACTGATTCGCCTGAGCTCTTCTTCACATTCTGTTTTTGTTGGAGTGGGGCGATTCCTTCTTTGGGGGGGGGCGGGCAGGAAAACACTCTGCCTTTATCATGATACTGAATGGCAGGAAAGAGACAGGAAAAGGAGAGCAAAAAGAATGAATTTCCAGTCTGGAGAGGAGTCAGCGGCTATTAGCGGGGCAATAACTCTCCAACAAACACACTTACACTCCAGCAGCTGTGTCCCACAGGCCCTCTCCCCGACCCAGCACACACCTACAAACCACCCAGACAGAGCGGGAGCTGTCTGCCTTTGCCGTTAAATCATGCTGAACACATTTATAGCAGCTAAATGAGAACTTCGATGTAGTTTATGCATGTAAATTGTGGAGGGAAGTTTCTGCAGTAATTTCCTTAAGTGAAAACACCTAAACGTCACGGCCTTGGCGTGTCCCACAGGGATGTCAAAGTCTGTAGAAGTCTGAGTAAAAGCCCAGAATGCTTAATAATGTAAGTATTTGCTGACCGGCCACACCCTTTGAGTCATTTGCCATTATTAGAGTACCAAAAACAAGTCTAGAACAGTCTAAAAATGTTAGATGGTGGGAGCATCCATACACATACACAGATTAGATTATGCGTTTAGTAAGATTTAGTCATTTAAAATAAAAAACAGAATAGTTTCTGTTACCATAGCATGTTTCAAAACATTGCCAGCTTTGAATGTAGTCCACTCTCTTCAAAACATTTGTTCTAATTTCCTCAAATGTCACGCGGTGCAACCGATAACAAAGGACTTTTATTCTGACATGCTTTTAAAAAAGGGTGGGCAGGGTATTAAATAGTAAAGAAAATCCCAAATGATTTTCAAAGTGCAATACTGAGGTCAGTAGCCCTTTCAAAAGAGTGTCACTTTTTGAGTCCTGGTTAGGTCAGTTCAGTGGTCGAAGTCAGGAGGTGTGACCCCAGGAGAACCATGAAATGTTTACTTTTTGTAATAATGTTATTTATTTAAGTTCAAGCACATAGGTTTATATGGGTGTCCGAGGACGAAGACTAGTTGACATATTCTGAGTGGTAAAATTGATCATCCTGTTAAATGTGAATTTAAATCATTTTTAAAAAATGTGAAATTAATAACAACACATTGGACTGATTCGTGCAGATATAAAAGTGCAAGTTATATCTTATTTCGAGCCTTATTTTTCACTGACCCGCATCGACCTTTATTTGTCATTTAGTTCACATTTTTACTCAACAGATAGCAGACACAACACACCATGTTTAAAAAAAATGAAGAGGTTCTTCTGGGTTCTTTGGCAGTACTGAATACTGTTGCAGTTGGAACAAGACCTCCTCCTGTAAAGTTATTCCTCTGGAGATAAGATGTTTTGTTGTGACAGCAGCAACGCACCACACACACACACACACACACACACACACACACACACACACACACACACACATATATATATATATATATATATTCTAAAATACATACATAATACATACACCATATATACAATACACACTCACACACATGCACACACACACACATATAACAGAAAATAGATTTTGTAATGCACCATTAGCCCTCTCGGTGGCGCTAGTGATCACAGATGCTGGCTTCTGGATATCCTGGTGAGAGAGAGTGAGTTGTGTTTTTGTGAGTTGTCCAACTCGTCACAGTGCTGATCCATCCTAAAGTCTGCTCTTCTGCTGTTAGCGATTAGCTCTTCTCCCACTTTCTGTGTATTCTGACTGAATCGAAACCAGACTGGGGTTCGTCTCTGCGGACAGCTGAGGGTAGCTGTAAACAGGGACAGGAACTGGTTATAAAATAATTACTGTAATTATCATGATTCATGCATCTGAAAGTATCGGCCTCCTTCTCCTGAAGCCTCAGTCTACAGCTCCACACACACTTCTGATTAGATCCTCCATTCTTGTGCGATGAGTCTGAGCTTTGGATAAGTCTGTGGGCTATTTTTGATGATCTGATGCAAAGCGTAAAGCGCAAGGCGCATCTAACATTTATGAGCATGGCTAAATCCATTTTGCTATTTTGATGGCGGAAAAAACAGACTTGGCGTCAGCGCAAGGCACAAAAAGGTTGTCCCAACTCTCTTACTTGTTCATAGGCATGTTTTGTGTGTAACATGCCAATCTGAATGTCTCGTCACCTCAACTTTAAAAGGCAGGGGCGGAGCTGTGGTGGATTGGTTTTATAATGGCGTGTTTACCTGGCAAACCAGATCAGTTTTCGGCCGAGGAAATGGGCCTGTTTGTGCGTTGTACATTGCTGCCTCTATATTTATATTTAATTTTTTCCACCATTTTTTGCAAAATGTTCTGAACACCCTCAGGCTAGTGTGTTTAAATACCTGTGTGTTTTGACTGGTCAAACAGCCCATCAATACATAACTTAGCTAATTCTTTTAATGACACGGTTGGTTCTATACTTAATTTTTTTTGGTGTTTCTTTAAACAATATGATTCTAAGGACCAGTTGTGCTCTATAATAAAACATATATAAATGAAATATAATAAAATATGAAAAACCATTAGTGTACTCAAGTGCGTACCTTCGTCCGTAATGACTGTTGTGCACCCACGCTTAAATATTGTTTAATAGAATGCCACTGACTGGTTTTTGTTTGTCAAAAGTGCAATGCCATTTCTTCCAGTGCAAAATAGGGCCCAGTGTGTGTGTTCAGTAATGTAATCTCACACTTGAGAGCTTGATGGACCTGTAAAGTCTCCCCAGACCAATCTTTGGCCCAGGACTTTGGCCCAGGCTGTAGGCCGAGTGAGGCATGCTTGCTTGTAAAAACAGCTATGAATTCTTCATGAGGTCCAGTTGGACAGTCAGAAAATGGAATGGCAGGACAGACGGTCAGAATGTCAGGTAGGTCAACAGTGGAGTCCACAGGGTCGCAGGAAATAGGTCTGGCATGTCTGGTTGAACTCTCAGTCGCAACCTAGCAGGGGTTGTTGTGAAGGCCCTCACTGGAAAGATCTGAATAGAGTTTCCAGCCGTGCAATATTTGGGGAATCAAATGACTTCACCCTTCAATGACTTTGCTCCTTCACTCATATTGACTACAGCTATCTCAGTTCACATCGAGAAACCTCTTTGAGTTCCCATATTATGGAAAACTGAATTTTCCAAGCTGTTTTGAAAAAAAGGTGTGTTTTGGATTTGGTTTGAAGACAAGAATATCTGGACTAATACATCTAATCCATCATCTTGTGAAGGTGCACTCTTCAAGACTGCCCATGTGGAGGCTGTTACACCAGCAAAATGGGGACAAACCACAATGGCCACAGTGCTCCAGTGATCCCAGAGACATGTTTGGGTCCAATTTTTGCTTCTTTAGTTTAGAACTGGAGGCTAACTTAGCTAACACTAGAAGTCAATAGTCACCCAAATAGTTTCATTCCCTGAACTTCTTTTGATCCACGCAAACCTCATCCAGCCCTTCATTAAGGTGGAGTGCACTTGTGGACGCAGTTAAGGACACAGTATGACTTACGGTGAACTGTAAAAATGAGCTAAATGAAAATGAACACAGCAGTAGCCTTTTTACACAACAGGGTCTGTTTTCTCAAACTGCCTCAGGAGCAAGAGTGCTGATCTAGAGATCAATCCTGCTTACAGCTGTTTTGTGAACACTAGCCCAGGTAATAAAATTTATTTTTAAATTTAAATTTGAATTCCTACTATTCATTCATCCATTCATTTTCTGTAACCGCTTAATCCTTACTAGGGTCGCAGGTACCCTCACCCTGGGCAGGGCGCCAGACCACCGCAAGGGCACACACACACACCATTCTTGAATTCCTACCAATAATAAACAAAAAAAGTTTGTTTAGAATAGGCTACTGTTGCCAAGCAACCATATACCACTGAATGACGACATTGTGGCCCATCAAATATCATAATAATTGCATTTAGATGCCATTTACCCTCTTTTAAACAAATCAAACTAACATGGTGCTACAAGCTCCAACATGTTTTTTTGGTCCTCTTTCGTTTGTTGGACTGGTCAGATTATTCAACCTCTTGGTACTTGAGCCGGTTCACATATTCTGTTTGTACCCCGCTGATCACCACTCATTCTCTGGTCATGCTACACACCACATTGCACTATGACTGGTTCCATCACGTTTTGGCTTAGGAAATCTTTAGTTGTGCCTGTGTGACTGCGCTCATGGACATTGGGCTGCTCATCTGCGCGTGATGGTTTTCACATGCTGGCCGGCTGTCTTTTCTCCTTCTTCTCTGTCCGGATGAGGGTAGAACAGGAGTGGCTTTTTTGCGAGTTCATGTTGTTCTGCTTGAGTACCTTCATTAAGCTGTGGAGGAAAACGGCTTTGCCCCACACAGGAAAAGAGTGCTGAGGTTTCGAGGTGAGCTCCAACCACAAAGACGGATAGGGAGAGAAGTTTACTTCAGTTTACTGGTGTAAAAATGCTGATTCAAGGCATGCTGCTGACAACCACCTGGACGCCAGACAATGAAAATCCTTCAAGGAGAGGTGTTTAGGTGTTACAGCCTTACTCACGTTCTTTCATTCTCTCTCTACTGTGTGTGCATGTGTGTGTGGGTGTGTGTGTGTGATTGGCCATGGTCATGCTGCAGTGCTTAATGATCGTGCATGCTCCATGACATCACAGGAACGTGAGGTGGCCTTCCTGGACTGTAATGCTGGACTGTTTCTAATTTCTCTCGCGAGTGCTTTCCACTCCCTCATATCGCTGGATTAACACTCTCAGGTCATATAAAAAAAAAACTTCCACACTTCACAGTGCATTGCAAACTTAAGGCTTTTATGAATCATGATGCTTCCTGGAATTGTGCTGGACCTTCATTAAATGTGGTATGAAGAGGCTGCCATATCCTTCAATGGTTCCTGTGGAATTTTCCAAATTCTTAAGAATACTATGACTGCAGGCACTGCTTTCAAACCAAGTACAGAGTCTCAGTACTACAGCACCTGACCAGAGTTCAGAGTCTTACCACTACACCAGCGGACCAGAGTACAGAGTCTTAACACTACACCACCTGATCAGAGTACAGAGTCTCAGTACTACACCATGCGACCAGAGTAAAGGGGGCATTTGGCTGACGCTCTTTTCCAGAGGGACTTACAATTAGTCACAGGGGCAGTCCCCCTGGAGCAACTGAGGGTTAAGTGTCTTGCTCAAGGACACAATGATAGAAAGTGGGGCTTTGAACCTTTGTGGTCATCGGGTTTGCAGGCAACTGTTTTACCCACTAGGCTACTACCACCCAGAGTATCGAGTCTCAGTACTACGCCACATGACCAGAGTACAGAATGTCAGTACTACACCACCTGACAAGTATACAGCTCCAGTATAAAAGTACAATACAGCTCCAATGCAGCAATCAGATGCTGGGGCCTCATAGCCTACAAGTACTCAGGATCATGCTGTCATATCTCGTCCTACTATTTATTTTTATTTATTTTTAAAACAGCACTTTTAACAAAAAATGTTTTCACAATAAACAAAATTACCAGTCATCTGTATGACCCAGAGCACCAAAAACACACACGTGTTTTACTGCTGTGGGACTGAAGTTATGCCACAAGGTAATAACACACACATTAAGAACAGTCATCCGTCAATCGGAATCATGACATTCCAATGGAAAAATAGTGCTCCCTACAGTGACCCATAATGACCTTTGAACTGGCTTTCTCACGGCACAGGAGAAATAGAAATACCTTTTCTCCTTCCCTCTCTTTCTCTATTGTGGAGAGATTAAAAAGGACTAGAAAGGCAGTTTTTGGCTGTATGGGTGCCCTCTTGCTTGACAACACAAGGCCAGAGCATCTCGGAGGTTTACGAAACTGGAACAGAGGCAGGTGTAGGCAGGCCGAACTGTGGCTTTTCTAAATGAGTCAGTACACAAAAAAATATGCAAAACTGATTAACAGAAATCAAAAATAGAAAAACATTGTAGAAAACTTCATTAATTCTAGCATTTAATTGATCCAATTAAAAATCTGCTTATAAATATTAATAATTTAGATTTTTTTTTTTTTAGTTTTATTTGTATAATTAAGTGTTTAAACAGAGAGGTTCAGAGTGGGTTTGGTATAAAACACCCCATTCTAGAGAGACTCACAGATTCAGAACTGACATCTGACGTCAGAGTTTTGAGAAGCTTTTGGCACTAAAGGTGTTAACAATTTTCTTCTTAGCCACTGAATTATGGAGAAATATTGAAAAATCTGAATTTTAGTACCAAGTAGGTATCTGACACACACTTCCCATGTCTCTGGCTGAACTTCTCTCTCCACCTCCGTGTTTTCTTTCTGTCTCACAGAAAAATGTGGAGCTCCTGTATCAGCCTGAACTCATTACAACACCTCGTCAGGCAGATCACGACCTTCTGCTCGCTTAACCACCATGAATCATTGTAAAGGCATTAGAGCACACAGTGTTGTGACAGTGTACAGTAGGGGGCATGAACCAGACGGACTGTTCAGCAATTCACCAGCATGACTGATTAACAGTAAAGGTCAGCAAACTCACCTTTGTGACCTCTCATCCATCACATGACTGTGTGTATTTGCTTTCCTTCATCTGGCCAGTGGAGAAGCAGAGCTGAAAGACAGTGGCGAACCGTTACGTTCAAAATTAAAGATAAATCAAGGCGAGGCAAGTTTATTTGTATAGCACATTATCATACATAGAGATCATTCAATGTGCGGTGATAAGCATAAAAACATAAAAAGAAAAGCAATAAATGAAAGCAACCATAAAATTAACAGAGAATAAAAGTAGGATTTAAGATTAAGCTAAATTAAAGTAAATAAAGCAGTATAAAAGAATACAGATAAAAGTGCCTGAATTTTGATGAAAACAGGTCAGTTTTAAGTCATGGGGAGCTGGGTCCAGCAGTGGGCAGCATAATTATTAAATGCCATGTCACCCTGTTTCGATTCTAATCTGGGCACCACTGGCTGACCAACTCCAGCTGATCTAAGAGATCTTCCAGGCTGACATTCATCAAACATCTCTATCTTCATCAAACAACCACTGAATGCCTTATAAACAATTAGCATCTCAATTCTGTATCTGATTGGAAGCCATTGTAACAACTTGAGAACTGGAGTAATGTTCATGTTTATGGCATTTAGCAGACGCATTTATCCAAAGCGACTTCCATTCCCTAACCACAGGGTTAAGTCTCCCTGGAGCAACCTGGGGTTAAGGGACTTGCTCAGGAACCCAGTGGTGGTGCTGAAGGTAGGATTTGAACCCATGACCTCTTGGTCCAGAGCCAAGTATCCTACCCACTAGGCCACCACCACCCCATGCTGGACCTCTCTGTTCTTGGTTTTTGTTAGAAATCTAGTAGCAGCTTTTGAATAAGCTGTAGCTGTCTAATGGTCTTTTTGGGGCAGCCAATGAGAAGAGCATTGCAAAAAGGGGCATTCGGGCCTGAAACTAAAGATATGACATGTGATGTTATGCAAGAAGGCTGAATGATATATCATCTGCAAATCGTTATCGTTTCTGTTTTTGTTTCTGTTTATTTATTTAAAAGGGACAGTGTACATTAATCGGCACGCTCACTTCATGAGTCATGAAATGCACCAGAGTTAGCCATCAGGCTAATTTACATCCGCAGTCGTGATATCGGACTCTGAAATTCTGATAACCAATCACAGTGTTTCTGACAGAGCGGCCAATCACAGCTCCAGGCGAGTTACTAGGTGTTCTGATGAATCTTCATGTAATCCAACAAAAGTCAAATTTTTTACCATTAAAGGTTTTGGTGAATTGGTGCATGGATGGGTGGGGCTTACCTTCTGTAGCTAGAATAAGGACATAAATTTAAATGTGTTGGTTTTGTGAACTGAGGGGAGTAAATGTGCCATTTGAAACAATATGTACAGACTTTAATCCTTTTTAATTCCAGAAAAGTAATGATATGGGCCCTTTAGTGTAATAAAAGCCTTCGCAGTCACAATATGTAGCAGTAAAATCGCAATGCTGATATTTTGTCCATATCGTGCAGCTCTATGCTATGACAGAGATGAGTTTTGAGTTTTCAGCCAGAGAAAAGGAGCCAAACTGGGGTAAGGTATTTAGATATCCAGATAGCTTGATAACTCTAGCTTTCAGCTTATCCCTCTCATCTGTCCCATTTCTGTGGTCTGAGTTCATTCTTTCCACTGCAATAATGATCTGAAGACAGTTACTATAGTTATGCAGCTGTTAAAAGATATTCGGCTTACTAGCAGTACAGTTAGCTCTTAGAAGACCACAGCCCTACCATTACAGAAGAAGCAATAGTTTTTTTGTTTGAAGTTCTTCAAGTAATTTTAGCAAAGAAAAAACATTGATTAAACCCTTTAAACATATTAAACTAGAGATGTCAAAGTCAAAGTAAACTTTGTCATATCAGCTATATACTTGTATACAGTGAGATAAGATGGCGAGCCTTCAGATTTATAAGTACAACAAGACACATAGAATACACATATTTAAATAAATTATAAATATAAACTTTAAAGTAGACGTAAAAATGTGCAGTTTAGTACAAGGGTCATTTTTAACATCCAAACATTATGCAAATATTGCATAAGTGGAAAGCAAACAAAATACTTGAATGTAATTGTGTGTTTTATATGTGCAAATGATCAGCAGCAGTTCAATATAAATATATAGCCAATCTATGAAAATATAGAAATAAGTACGAATGTAACATGGATGTGTTTTGTGCATGTAGCTGCATGTGCATCATAAAAGTGTAACATGTAAAGTGCAAAGGTGGAAAGTTGAGTAAAATCACATTTCATGTGTGTGTGGGGATGGGCATGGGGGAATAAGGGCACAGACAGCGTGTTGAGGAATGTGATGGCTTGTGGAAAAAAACTCTCACACAGTCTGGCCGATCAGGCTTTAATGCTGCAAAAGCATCTGCCTGATGGGAGCAGTGTGAAGAGTCCGTGTGAGAAATGCAAGGAGTTTCATACAATGCAAGAGGCTTTCTGATGCAGTGCTTGGCGAAGATGCTCTGTAGTGAAGGGAGAGACGCTCCAATGTTTCCAGCTGTTTTAAGAGCCTGCTGCAGGCTATTTCAGTCTGCAGCACTGGCAATTCTGTACCAAACAGAGATGCAGCTGGTCAGGACGCTCTCTATTGTGCCCCTGCAGAACACTGTAAGGATGGGGAAAGGGAGGTTTGCCTATTTCAGCCGTCTGTGCCTTTTTGGTGAGGGAGGTGGTGTTGGTGGTCCAGGTGAGGTTATCTGAGATGTGCACTCCCAGAAACCTGGTGTTCTTTGCTGTCTCTGTCATGGAGGCATTGATGCTGAGTGATGTGTGACCAAAGTGGATTTTTCTGAAGTTAACAATCATTTCTTTCGTTTTGTCCACATTCAGAGACAGATTGTTCTCACTGCACCAGGCATCCAACTGCTGAACCTCATCTCTGTACACTGATTCACCGTTGTGGCTGATGTGCCCCACCACATTCATGTTATCACTGATGTGATTAGAGCTGTACTTGTCAGTGGAGTCATGGGTCTGCAGAGTGAACAGCAGCGGACTGAGTACACAACCCTGAGGAGCTCCTGTGCTCGGTCTTATGGTCCTAGAAACATTGTTACTGATGTGGATGGACTTAGGCCTCTCTGACAGAAAGTCCAGGAGAGGAACAGAGAGGAACAGCATTCTAACATAAGTATCTCTCTTTTCCAGGTGAAGAGCAGAGGATATGGCATCCTCAGTTGATCTTTTTGGGCAATATGCAAACCGCAGTGGATCCAGTGAATGTGGAGGCTGCTCCTAATGTGTGCTATGACGAGTCTCTCAGAGCACTTCGTGATGATAGAGGTAGTAGTCATTCAGGCAGGATACTGAAGATTTCTTTGGCACTGGGATGATGGTGGTGGTGAATATGAAACATGTTGGGATTATCATTGGGCTCAGTGATGTCTGTGAAGATATCATCCAGATGATCAGCACATTCTCTGAGCACACGACCAGGAATCTTGTCTGGTCCTGCAGCTTTTCATGGGTTGACCTTAGTTAAAGTTCTCCTCACTTCAACTGTAGGCACACAGATGCTGAGGTTTCTAACAATTTGCTGTGTGTTGTACCCCACTGTGAAATATCGAGCCTGATCTATATGTCAGCATTGGACTGTGGAGTTATCTGGAACTCCATCCAATTTCTCTGAAAGCAACATCAGCACAAGATCTGTACGTTAGGAGCTGCATTAAATGGGTTAGCATGGCCAAGCAGTTGCACACAAGCAAACATAAGTTTACTATGTGCGTCAGCTGGAGTGGAGTAACGCACCACTGGACACTGAAGCACTATCTGACGAATATGGATTTGGCAGATACAAGAAGAATGCCACCTACCAGAATGCACAGTACTAACAGTAATGTTTGGCGGAGGAAAAATAACAGGCTTTTTCAGGGTTTTGGCTTGGCCTCTTTATTTCAGGGATGGGTGATGTTAATGCTACAGCACAGAAGACATTTTACACAGATATATGCTTCCAGTTTTGTGGAACAGTTGGGGAAGGCCCTTTGCTGTTCCAGCATGTCTGTGCCCCAGTGCACAAAGTGAGCTCAATAAAGTCATGGTTTAATGAGCTTGGTGTGGAGGGATTCCAGTGGCCGGCATGGAGCCCTGACCTCAACCTAACTGAACACCTCTGGAATGAACTGGGACGATGACTGCAAGCCAGGCTTCCTCGTCCAACATCAGTGCCTCACAAAGAATCCTTTGACTAAATAGGCACAACTTCCTAACAAACACACTAACATCTTGTAGAAAGCGTTCCCAGAAGGTAAAAGTCTAGAAATACCCAGCCAGCCACTTTTAGGGTTCAGGGGTATCACTGAATTGACCCATTCCTGTTCCCTCTCTGAACGCTTGCATCATGTGAACAAGTTTATTCAGCTTAATTTGACTTTTTATTGATTCCTATTAATAAGCCCACTCTCTCTCTCCCTCAGTCTGTTTATTTTCACACTACCAGAGGCTGCAAGAGGTTTTCCAACTCCAGCACAGAGACAGTGAGACTCCAAAAGTGTTTGGCTTTCACCCCAGGCGTCATGATCTGGTTTAGTGGGTCCTAATTAGCAGAGCATATATTGTTCTGATGGAGTAACAGAACAACAACTTCATCTCCAGACAATGAGGCCAATTACAATTTATATACCGCTCTGAACTCTCATCACGACGTGAGATGAAGCTGAATGAGACTCAGCCATAGAGTTTAAATCAGGGCCTGATTTAGCTTATAAAGACTTAATAAAGTCCTCATATTAACAATTGTGGATTTTAATCCAGTATGAATCTGCAGTGTGTGTAGTTTTTACAATAATAATTGTAGAATGATTTCAATCCAGTATGAATCTTCAGTGTATAGTTTTTATAGTAATAAGTGATTTTAATCCAGTATGAATCTGCAGTGTGTGTAGTTGTTACAATCTGACCATGATAGTTGTAAGGTGATTTTAATCCAGTATGATTCTGCAGTATGTGTAGTGTTTACAGTAATAATTGTGGAGTGGTTTTAATCCACTTTGAATCTGCAGTGTGTGTAATTCTTACAATCTTCAGTTTAAGTGAGAAATAATGTTGGCTCTTACAGTGCCTGGTCTGTTTTTGTTTTGTGTGAAAGACTGTGTGTTTGAGTGGGTGAAAAGGGCGAGTGTGTACGATTTACAATGCTTTGGCCTCTAGAAGTGCAGATCTGTTCCCTTAGGCTAGCAGGCAGTGTATGTACACACACACACAAACACACACAATCATACAGAAGCAGATTTTCGGTCTATGCTCTATAACATAGATCCATATTTCACCGCCCCATCTACTGTTCACTTTCACATGTGCTAGTTTAATGCTAGAAATACATTATATGAGCTGTTAGAGGGGGTGTCCAGATCCATGTCCAGTGTTTGGGTTCTGTGTGTATTTTATGCAGTGGATTGTGTCTGTAACCCGGCTCTGTGTTCGGACGAAATTCGAACTGTTTACTCTGAGGGTTTGAGCTGGATTTATGGATCTGACACGGCTTTTCTGCGGGAGCGAATCAACGGCATCGTGCTCCAGCCTGTCCGCCTCTCAGGCGCGCATGAATCAGGCCTGTTTTGTAAACAGTGTCAGTCTTGGAAATAAATGTTTTCATGCTGAGCAGGCCTTCTCATGGCCTATAGCAGCAGGGCTGTCGCCACCGCAGTGCTTTCTGGTGCTCCACGCTGCTAGCACAACTTTCTGTCAGCTATGATTCAAATTGCACCCACTTCCAAACTCGCCCAAATATTTTTCCTAATATCTGTCCTGTAACCACAAACCAGTGTAAGACTGTTTTGCTGGATCATGTCTTTAATTATTAAAGGACACGATGGCCAAAACTAAAAAATTTAACCATTACTTGCCTACTTGTAGCCTACTGCAATGGGCTCTGTAGTCTGATTTAAAGAGGAAAAAAACTTCTTATGATGCATCTTGAAGGTGGGAGAGCTACAACTACTCTTGGGTGTATTTCTAGGTTCTGTTACTGTTGTACCCCCCCACCATAAAATAACAAGCCTGATCTACATGACAGCATTGAGCTGTGGAGTTCTCTGGAGCTCCATCCAATACCTCAGGAAGCAACAACAGCAATGCCAAGAGTCAGCTGGAGCGGTGTAAAGCACACTGCCCCTGGACTTTGGAGTCTGTCTGGTGGGCTAATCTGCATTCAGCAGATGCCAGGAGAATGTCACCTACCAGAATGCATAGTGACAACAATAAAGTTTGGCGGAGGAGGAATAATGGGCTGGGGGTGTTTTTGAGGGGTTGAGCTTGACCCATCCAGTGAAGTTCACTTGTTCACAAAGCAAGCTCCATAAATTTAAAGGGTGGAAGGAAGGAAGGTGGAAGGAAACTGTGAATAGCTATAGGACTACCCAGAGAAAAGGAAAACTCAAACTGAGATCTCGTCTTTGTCCAGTCTATTTCTCCGAAACATAACTGAGCTCAGTTTAACATCAGTGTGAGATTTTAACCATTTTCCTCACACTTCTAACATTCAGCTCCTGAAAAAGAGCCTTCCTCTAATCTCAGCCCAATCCTAATTAAGATCTTAAAATGCTCTTTCTTTTCTCTCCTTACACTGATCTTTATTTGTGTCAGATAATTAGATCTTGAGATAATTAAAATTAAAATAATTAAAAATTAAAGTGGCCCTCATTGTCATACATAAACACACCACAACACAGAGCAAGAACAATGTCAACATATATAACGAACAAGAGTCACTGAAACAGTTGACAGCTTTCTGGCTTTCTAACCTGTGTGTTTTAGCTGTCTCCTTCTCAGCTCCGCTGTAGTTGTCTATCAGTGAGGTATCAAACCCTAAATTCTGATCTTTCTTTCACTGGTGGCGGTTTTTGGTTCTAGCAGAAGCACTACAAGCTGCCATCGCCACGATTATGGGCCTCTTATTCAGCCATAAAACCTTGGTAATGCTGATATTGTGTTGGGGACGTAATAATTGCCCGGGCACGGCACTGCTGGCGGCATGTCTGAGACCTGCGAAAGTGTTTGTGGTGAAAACGTCAGGCTTTACAGCTGTATTCCTGTCAGCCCGTCACACCCCGGCACACTTTCATTTCCTTTGCCTTTAAACATGAGGCAGTGAGGCTTCAGACCCGGCACCGCCGGAATGGCCTATCATTAAAGGCACAGTTTGGGGAAAATCCGCACTCATGTTGATCAAGACATGTTTGGTGCTGGAAGTTGTGATGTTTATGTAGATAACTGCTAACTGCTAACTGCACACCTAAACCATCCCTTGTGTCATCCCTCATACCAAGTCATCTTGTGTGTTTGTAAGGCCTATATAAGCCACTCATGAAAATAAACCTACAGGACTGTGTAAAATTGTTAAGCCATCCCTCATTTCTTCATATTTTGCTCCGAAAGATCCAGATTTTCTTGAGTTTTTTTTTAAAAGTAGTCTTGAGGAACAGTTCTCCAGGCTTCCTGCAGGACTTTCAGAGGCTCTCGTTTTCAGTCCAGTCCCTGAACCTGACCAGTTTCAGAGGAATGTTTTGATTTGTTAAGCCACACAGTGACCTATGTCTTGAATCTTTCAAGCATAATAATATCTAATTTAAAGCGTGAATCTTTGAGAATATAGGTGCAGATGATTCCAGCTGACGCTAGGCTGGTGATAAGTATACTAGTGGTGCTGACTGGCTGGAACATATTTTTTTAAGCACCTTGTGTCTTTAGGCACTTTGAACCCTGTTGTGGTAAAACATTTGTTCCCATTTATTTCATTAAATCTACTCAGTATGCCAAAGATAAAACAGTTTCACAGGCATACAATAGAACCTTTGCACCAACAAGGTTATTCAAAGCAAAATATAAAGAAATTAGACTTTTGCACAGTACTGTACATAGACATTAATGAAGCCTTATTCCAACACACCTCAGTCGTTTTAACACCGGTTAAGGTAAACTGACAATAAAATGGACAAAAGCATATGACACTTAGAATAAACCTTTTTAACAGCTTATGTAGGCTTATGTCAGATGTCATGAAAATTTTTTTGTATGCAGGTGTTGCGAATGTCTCTGACACTGTATTACACACTTCATCCATAATTATGGGCTAACAGACATTAGCATGGCTAAAACCAGTAATCTGCAAGGCAAGGTAAGGCTTATTTATACAGCACATTGTTATACACAAGTCTTTCAGTGTGATTTGCCAAGGAAAAATAAGTACAAAAGCATAAAAAGAAAAGTAAGTGATACAAGTTGCAATCAAATTAAAGTAGATTATTGTAGGATTTAAAATAAATTAAAATAAAAGTAATTTAAAATGGATTTATGTGTACATATTACTGGTCAACAACTGTTTTCACCCTCTTTTTAAAACATTCAGGGCAGATCTGATCTCCATGGTGAGCTGGTTCCAGCAGGGGGCAGTAAAATGACTAAATGCCATTTCATCTTGTTTAGTTTCAGATCTGGGCTCCACTCACTGTCCATCTACGATACCTTCCAGGCTGATGTTCATCAATCATCTCAGAGATATATTTATTTATTTAAGGCTCAAATCATTGAGTGACTTATAAACAATTTGAAACTCTGAAACATTTCTTCATCCAGCCTTTTACTATTTTTGAGGCATAAACACAAAGAGTCTGTGCCAATGGCAAGCATGTAATGGCATCTAGTCCCTGCCTTCTAGTTGCATCCTGAACCGTCTGAGGACCGTTCCCTAGAGCCCAATCCAGTTTTCTAATCTGTCCAGGAGAATTTGATGATCAATCATGTAATGGCAAATTTGATATTTTTTTAGCACCATGCTAATTGCTGAGCTATAAGCATGCATCACATTAGCCTCGTTTCTCCAGCGCAAAAAACTAAAGAAACAAACTTCAGACACCGAATGTCTAGACTGATTGACTGTATGTGGAAAAATTTTACTTTTTATTTTTTGCTGAACTTCTCCTTTAAGCAGAGCCCCAGCCTGTGGACGCATGGGCAGGTGGAACTCCTTGGTCGTTCTGTGAACGTAAGAGTCAGCTCTCTTCACTGATGGCTGCGTATTAATTTCCCCCTTTAATGTAAACTTCATAAAGTGTTACATTGGGAAATTTACAGACCCTGCTCCTCAGCAGTGAGTGATGATGGACAGGCCAGGTGTTGACAAAAGCGCCCTGCCCACGGTTTTCAACATAAATGCTTGTGACATCATGGCACATTGGGTTTAATGAGTGGAAGTCCATGTTTGAGTATATATATGTGTGTGTATGTGACTTTGTATTTATATCTATATGAGGACCAGTTGTCCTCATAATGAAAAGGAAAGTCTGTGGAAGTGGGAACACGTTGCTCAGACTCTCAACAAGATGTATTATTTTTCACCACAAACTCAAATGAAGAACACACAGAGTTCTTTGCTATTTTAGATTTTTGTGGATTTGATGCAATTCTACATTGCATTAATCTGCACATGTTTACATTTAAAGTTACACTCTTGGATTTATAATGTGAATATGGTTGGCAATATACCTTTATGTGTTAATATAAATAATTGTTAGACTGAGAATGCTAGCTCCACTTGCAGCTAGCTCTACCCAATGACAGTAGACAGTAGATAGACAGTTCTATCTCTTTTCTGGCACCTCTGTTAGGTAACACGGGTGATGTAAGCCTCAGAGATAAGATCTGCACCCAGATTCTTCTCTAATTTTCCACTTAATTATAATGCAATTTACAACACACTATTCTGCAGCTAAACAATTTACAACAACACACTATTCACACTAAACTGCAACATGATGCTGTATTTTACTTTGAGGTAATGTCCAGTCTTAACACTTTACTGTATAATATGCAGGTAAAAGGAACAATCCCAATTCCAGATTCTATCCTGAGTCAATATAAAACCATATAAGGATTTCCTGAAAGAAAGTGTGACATATCAGTTTAACTGCATTAGAAATGATAGAAAAATGAGACCATGAAGTAGATCAGTGGCTCTGATAATCTATAAATAGAAAGCGGAGTTAATGGTGTCATGGGAGGAACTATAGCTACAGTATTATAACTACTTAACACTTAGAAGTCATGTGGAGCTTCACTACAGGTTCCGTTCACCACCCCTGTACAGAAGTCCTGCAATGAACCGTTGCACGCCAAACCACTCTGAAACGCTCTGTTTACATCAGCTATGTGGTTCTGAAATCAGTCGCCATTTATCTCTTCATCATGTTAATGCTGTTGAGTTTGAAAGTCAGAGATAGGTGCTCAACAAATGTGGGCTAGTGATAGTGGAGGGTAGGGGGAAAATCACAGGCCTCAGTTAGAAACTGAAGTTCACATGAAGTGGAGCAAAACAGTACTGTGCAAAAGTCTTGAGCCACCTGTCATTTCCTCATATTTGCTTCCAAACAGCCAGACTTTCTTGTATTTTTAATGTAGTCTTGAGGAACAGTTCTCCAGGCTTCCCGAAGGACTTTCAAAGGCTCTTATTTTCAGTCCAGTCGCTGTAATTGACTATTTTCAGCCATTTTTTTTTTTAAGCCACACAGTGACCTACATATGAATCATTAAAGTATAACAAAGCCATCTAACTTGCCTGAACCAGTGAAGAAACAGGAGCAGATGATTCCAGATGATCAGGCCGGTGATTAGTGTACTAGTGGTGCTGAATGCTGAGTGGTTGGAACACCTTTATCTAGGCACTTTGCAGCATGTTAAAGTAAAACATTTGTTCCCATTTATTTCATTTAATCTACTCAATATGCCAAAGATAAGACAGTTTGACAGACAGAAAATAAAAAATTGTATTTTTGCACCAACAAGGTGATTCACAGCAAAATATAAAGAAATGAGGGGTGGCTCAAGACTTTTGAATCAAGTTGAGTGGACTATGCTGAAAGTGGGGGTTCCACTACCTGTCAATGCCAGTTTCTGACCAGAAAAAGCCCCAACAAGGCTGGATGGCCTGGTCAAATGACATGTTTTGTTGATTTACACTTTGAAATAGTCACCCAGTCCAGATGCACATGACAGAACACTGTGTCTGGTAGGACTTTCAAGATGAAAATTGTCAAGAAAGCAAATAATATGTTAAATATTATGTAAATCCATAGCCTTTTAGGGCTTCTGCATTAACCAGATTCTAAATGTTTTGACCTCCTTGCAGGAAACTGATGTTTCTGGACCTCTGCTTTAAATAATGTAGACTAGATGATGTTCAGAAAAGTGATTTCTTGGTTTTTTCCATCATATTTCCAGTAAAAGAACAACCCCAAACTTTTGACTGCAGCTGTTCAGGGCTCAGCCACTCTGGCAACTCCTCACCAAGGCTCTGAGACACAGAGCTGACCTGCAAGCTGGCCTGCTATATATAGACATTTAATATCATGGCCAGGGCAGTTGATAGGGACACCCAGCCAAACCACTCAACCCTCTCCTCCCTTCTTCCCTGGACCTCTGGAAGGAGAATAATGCGGCACTAATCGCTGGCTTTCCGGCCTCTATAAAATGACACCGAGTTGGAGAAGTCTTCAAGTGTGACACATGGCTTTCTTTATCTCCATCCTGAGCAAATCAAGCCCCGTTTGAGAAAGATGTACTATTTAAGCTTTACAGGAGTGATCTGGGCAGAATCAAAACTGTAGCCATAACTACAGGCGTCCTACAGCCAAGCAGCCTCCAGAGTGAGTCCTTCTGACCGTGTATCTTGTAAGTGGGAGTAAATTTTGAGGCAGAAACTCAAGGGCAGACTGTTAAGTAAAAGTAAAAATTATTAGACGAATACAGAAAGAATCCATGTCTCCAAAATTAATAGGAATTACTACATAATGATTTCTCTACAGAGTATTAATTAAAAATTTGTAATTAAGGTAAAAAAGCTGCATGTAATGTATGAATTTTATTGACTATGTTGTGAAATGTACAGTTAATTCATTTGCTTAGTTTCCCCACAAGGGGGTGCTATTAACCCTCAGAGTGCTTCACTGAGAGGGAGGAAACTCACACTAGTGGAGGCACATGAATGGTTCCAATCATACATGTGAATTAAAGTGGTGTATTACTTAAATAAATCTCAGTTTTATAATGTGAGTTTTAATTTACTCCAATTTTTCTAGAATTCAAAGGGACAAGAGGGGGAACAATGAGACGACCCCAAAAACAGGAATGGTTTTACAGGTGGAGGCCACTGACTTTTTTTCCCTCCTTTTCTGACTGTTTTTCACTAGTTTTGCTGCCTGTAACATTGTTCAGCATGGGTGGGTCAATGATGGTCCGGGGAGGCATATCCATGGAGGGACCGTCAGACCTCTACAAGCCAGACAATGGCACCCTGTCTGCCCTTAGGTTTTGGGATGAAATCCTTGGACCCATTGTCCGATCCTATGCTGGTGCAGTGGGTCCTGGGTTCCTCCTGGTGCATGATAATGCCGGCCTCATGTAGTGAGAGTGTGCAGCCAGTTCCTGGAGGACGAAAGAATTGTTACCATTGATTGGCCCTCACGCTCGCCTGACCTAAATCCAATAGAACACCTCTGGGACATTATGTTTCGGTCTATCCGACGCCGCCTGATTGCACCTCAGACTGTCCAGGAGCTCAGTGATGCCCTGGTCCAGATCTGGGAGGAGATCCCATAAGACACCATCCGTCACCTCATTAGGAGCATGCCCTGACGTTGTCAGGCATGCATACAGGCATGTGGGAGCCATACAAACTACTGAGTACCATTTTGAGTTGCTGCAATGAAAGTTTGGCAAAATGGACTAGCCTGCCGCATAATTATTTTCCTGTGATGTTCGGGGTGTCTTTGAATTCAGCCCTCTGTAGGTTGATAATTTTCATGTCCATCCAACAATGTTGCATCCTTTCGTTCCTAACACATTATCCAGTCCATATCAGTATAGAAATCCAGCATGTTTTTTTCCCCATTGAGATCTGATGTGTTTTCAAAGTGTTCCTTTGATTTGTTTGAGCAGTGTATATAAAATATATATGTTGCCATGTTACAACAGGCAACCATGCACTGCCATCCAAAATTGTAATTAATAAATGTAATAATAATCAGAACTAAACTCAACAGACTCCGTTATTATTACTGTTAGTTCTAGTATCACAGGGCAGACCCAGGTCAACAGAGTATACAGATGTGTGTAAGAATAATAATCAATATTACCATATAACCTGCCCACAGCAGGTGCAGTGAGAGATAACTTGTCATGGAAAATGAAATAAAACACATCTAACTATAAGAACATCTAAGGCCAAAGGCCAAAGCCCTGTCCTCCACCTTTACACAGTCTCGCTGATAGTGCCCTCTAGTGTGCCATTATAATCCCATATAAGTACCTCCGCATTTGATCCTGCTGTTGAGCCCCATCTAAGCTCCGCAGGTGCATGACGTGAGGAAAAGATTATATACTTTTGAATACTTTTATTTTGGTTTGGTCTTTGGCTTTTCTGTTAGCAAAAGCAACCTGACAAAGGATTTTGTTTGTATATTAATATTTTTTTTCCCCCTGAGATCTTTTATAAAGTTTGTACATCATTTTTACAACCTGAATTTGTCCCACAAAAATAAACACTGAATTCTAAGCCTGCTCTTTTTACAACTTAACAAAACAGATCCAAATAATCCAAATAATTTATATACTACATATTCTATGGTATTTTAACTAAGAATTACCTTGTTGGTGCAAAAATACTATTTTATGCCCATTTTATGCTTATCTTTAGCATACTGAGTAGATTAAATGAAAGAAATGGGAACAAATGTTTTACTGCCACAGGCTGCAAAGTGCCTAAAGATACAGGAGCCTACATAAAGGTGTTCCAACCACTCAGCATTCAGAACCACCAGTATACTGATCACCAGCCTGATCATCTGGAATCATCTGCACCTGTTTCTTCACTGGTTCAGGCCTTAAGTTAGATGTGCTTTGTTATGCTTTAATGATTCATATGAAGGTCACTGTGTGGCTTAACAAACAAAAACCATTCCTCTGAAACTGGTCAGGTTCAGGGACTGGAGTGAAAATGAGAGCCTTTGAAAGTCCTTCGGGAAGCCTGGAGAACTGTTCCTCAAGACCACATTAAAAATACAAGAAAGTCTGGCTCTTTGTAAGCAAAATATGAAGAAAAGAGGGGGCTCGAGACCTTTGCACTGTACTGTAGATGTTATGTTGCCTTATGAACAGCACCCTATAGTCAAGTGTGACCCAATATTTTTATGTCACAAACAATAAAGGCAGGTGAAAACTGCTTCTGCTGCACACGCACAAACACACACACACACACACACACACACACACACACACAAACACAAAAAACACACCCTGCAGGCTTGAGCTAAGAACATCCATAGACCCAGGCCTTCAATCCCAGAGCACTGCTTTCACCTTATTGAAAGAAAACAAGAAGGGATGATCCCAGTGTGTGTATGTGTGTGTGTGTGTGTGTGTGTGTGTGTGTGTGTGTGTGGGTGTGGGTGTGTGTGCGCGCGCGCATAAATGTGTCCTAGAGGTCATTAGAGATGGGTAAAGTGGTCGAAAATGAGAAACAGGTTGTATAAGAATAGTAGGCCATGATCTCTCACTCTCTCTCTCACAGTCTCTGTCTTTCTCTCTCTCTCTTTCTGTCTCTCTCACGCTCTCTATTCTCTCTCTCCCTCTCTCTTTCTCTCTCTCTATGTCTTTCTCTCTCTCTCTCTCTCTCAGCCGTCTCACTGAAATCTGCATCAGTCTCTGGCAATATTTTCCCGAAATCTTCCAAATATTTCCAGAGCTGCGTGTCTTGATCCCCAGTGTTTTCCGGGCTAAAATGCAGGAGCAGTGAGTAAACAGTTGTGCACATGGGTGAGCGAGGCCCGGTGCTTCTGCCCTGGAGACGAGCCTGTTTTAGCGCCGGCTTTCAGAAGGGCTTTTCCCTGCCCAGTACAAATTTATTAAAAAATTCTTGCTGGATTGAGCTCTCTGGGTGGCGCTGAACATGAGGAGATATGGATTCAGGCCAACAAACACACACACAGATGCACACACTCACAGGTCTGTTTTCATACAGTGTCAGGACATACTGTACATTAGTCTACAGAGAGGTTCAGAATGGGTCTGGTGTGAAAAGTCAGAATCATTCACAGTGGTGGTGAATGGAACCAGACGTCTGCCTCTAAAAGCTCCCTCACAAGTTATTCCATGAAATGGTTATGGATGTGCTTCCTGATGCCTGAGACATGGTTCTACCATTCATGGTGTAGGGATACATGCAGGGCATCCTGAGGCAAAATAGTCCCCAAAGAAAGCTGATTTAGTTCAGATTTGCCACTATTTTACCATGATCAACATTCCATTCAAACACTCAGAGACACGTGGAGCTTCACTGGGGGTCAATAGTGAATAAAACAGCTCTAGTTGTGTGTCAGTGGAGATTAGGTGTCAGTGGGGACTGTGTGTGTGTGTGTGTGTAAGGAGTGTGTGTGTGTGGGGGGGGGGGGGCTGAATGTGTGTGAGTGAGTGTGTGTGTGTTGGCAGAACCCCGTGTGCCTGTGGATTGTGTGTCAGTGGGGACAGTGTTTGTGTGTGAGGAGTATGTGTGTACATGTGTGTGTATGTGTGTATAAGTGTGTGTGTTGGGGGAGGGAGGTAGAGCTGCATGAGAGCACTGTGTGTGAGGGATGTGTATGCGTGTGTGTATGTGTGTGTGGGGGGGGGCACTGTATGTCAGTGGGGACTGTGTATCAGTGGGGACTGTGTGTGTGTGTGTGTGTGTGTGTTTGG
>JBBPCZ010014184.1:0-14864 GCA_037974445.1 Brycinus macrolepidotus
TACAGTCACCTTATTTTCAGTCTTTTCTAGGGGAACCATCATTTTTGTCCAGGCCATTTTCATTAGGTTGATTTTTTTAATTATTCTGTTGAACCCCATTTCAAAACTAATGTCTGATTTTCATTAGTTAATTTTCAGTAAATTTTGATATAATCTTACTTTTGTCAGTTTCAAGTTATTTCAGTGACCATTGTGGGTTTTTCATTCTTTAACAGAAGGGTACCAACAATTTTGTCCACGTCTGTACCTAAACTAACACCCATATTTAAGCCAGTTTCCCTCACGGCTATTTACAGGTTTGTATAACCGTGCAAGACTGGTGTTTGTACTGTGACTGCTACCCCCCAAAATGTCAGAAATGATAAAGGGTTTGATGTTTAAGTCCCTAAAACACAGTAACATGGTAAAGTGCCCCTGAAACATTCCAGCACAAAGTAGTACATCATTATGCATGAAATGAACAATTTTACATGAATGTATGTCGCTATTGCACTAATAACCCACTTTGGGCTATGATTTGCAGTTTCTGTTCTGGTTTTTTTGGATAAAATGACCTTGAATTCCAGTCAACATGGGCAAAAACCAGCTTAACTGAAATGATTGTTTTCTGCCCTGCACTCATTTCTCAGCAAACGGCATAAGCGACAAGACGGTACTCACTTTTCTCTGTGTTGTTAAATTACGTCCTTTAGATCTGCATGCAGGTGTGGGTGAAAATGTAAAATGAAATTGCGTGACAAAGGCAATGAGGTCAATATGAAAAATAATTTTGAAAGGCGTAATGACTCACACATTCATATTTGGAATTTTAAGGTGCAATATGAGCATGAACTGAACTCTGGAGTAGCATGACTGACTCTGCCATCACTCTCTGCTGGAAAATATGAAAAAAAAATCCTTATAACTTAATGCTACAGATGCGATAATGCAAAACAGGGTGAGCATTGTTAAAATGTAGTCTGTAACCCCCCCCAGGGCATTATAAGGAATGATGCCTGTGCGTTCCAAGGTTAATGTGCTTTACTGTTTTAATAAGAACAGTAGCTTTAACTCACTGAAAGCAAAAATAAAACAGAAAGAAAAATCAGTGCGTCAAATTAAACAGTTTCAAGTTTCAAAGTTTCAAGGGCTGACTTGCAGTTCATTTCATCTTCCTTGGAAAGTGTTTACCCAAGTTAAACCTTTTTTTCTTTGATGTAAACACATGCAAGGCCCTGAGGACTGGTTTGAGAGTCACTTTTAGGGTGCCAGAAGTGGTTCTTCTAAGGTGATAGACCTCAGAGCCCTGCAGATCCATATATATGCTCTATCTCAGCTCTCAAGACAGCTGAAGTAATCCTTTATTAACACTGAGTGCCTGATACACATCTGCTGGACCAAAAACCTGGACTGAATCAGATGCCCTGAGGACTGGATTGAGAGGCACTTTTAGGGCACCAGAAGTGGTTCTTCTAAGGCAGAGACTCTCAAACCTAAAGGCCCTGTAGATCATCCATATATCTGTTCTATCTCAGCTCTCAACATGGCTGAATCATTACAAACACTGAGTGCCTAATACATATATTTTGGAGTGAAAACCTTGACCTTATTGGGGGCCCCAAAGCCTGGTTTGAGAGCCATTTTTAGGGCACCAGAAGTGGTTCTTCCAAGGTGGTGGTCCTCAGGGCCCTGCAGATCCATTAATCCCCCAGTGATGTGTTGGAAAACCTAGGCCAAACTGGTGGCCCAGATGACTGGTTTGAGAACCACTCAGACTAGCTGATGTCCAGCACAGTTTGGTGGTTCACCTCCTCAAACAGACTCACTAAACAGGTTAGTTGAACCAGATGTGTTTGAGCAGAGAGATCACCAAACTGTGCAGGACACCAACCATCCATGACTGAAGCTCTACACCCCTGGTCTATCTTATTCAGCATCAACCTTTCATGTCCTTCTATCCATCCATCATCTGCCGCTTATTCAGCTCCGGGTCGTGGGGGTAGCAACCTCAGCAGAATTGCCCAAACCTCCCTCTCCCCAGCCAGCTCCACCAGCTCTTCCGGGGGAACACCAAGGCGTTCCCAGGCCAGCAGAGAAATATAATCCCCCTAGTGTGTCCTGGTTCTGCCCAGGGGCCTCCTTCAGGTGGGGCAGGCCCGGAAAACCTCCCCTGGGAGGCGTCCGGGGGCATCCTCACAAGGTGCCTGAACCACCTCAACTGGCTCCTTTCAACGTGGAGGAGCAGCGGTTCTACTCTGAGTCCCTCCAGAATGTCCGCGCTTCTCAATTTATCTCTAAGGGAAAGCCCGGCCACCCTGTGGAAAAAATTCATTTTGGCCGCTTGCAACTGCTATCTCATTCTTTCTGTCACTACCCAGAGCTTGTGACCATAGGTGAGGATGGGGATGTAGTTGGATCAGTAAATCAAGAGTCTTTTGGCTCAGCTCTCTCTTCACCACAACAGACTGGTTAAGTGCTTGCAGAACTGTAGACGCCGCCCAAATCCATCTGTCCAACTCCCGATCCCCTCCACCCTCACTTGTGAACAAGACCCCGAGATACTTGAACTCCTCCACTTGGGGTAGAAACTCCCCCTTGACCTGAAGTGGGCTGAGTACCATGGCCTCAGACTAATCCTCATCCCAGTCGAAAACCATCCCAATTCATGCTGGAGATTGCCGACTGATGAGGCCAACAGGACAAAATAATCAGCTAAAAGCAGTGACAAGATCCTGAGTCCTCCCAACCGGACACCTTCCGCCCCCTGGCTGTGCCTAGATATCCTGTCCATAAATATTACAAACAGGACTAGTGACAAATGGCAGCCCTAGTGAAGTTCCACATGCACTGGGAACATGTCTGACTTACTGCCACCAATGTGAACCAGACTCTACGCCGTTCATACAGAGACCTAATGGCCCTCAACAGACGGCCCCGAACCTCATATCCCCGAAGCACCCCCAACAGAGCACCGCGATCGACACAGTTGTAGGCCTTCTCCAGCTCAACACAATACATGTAGACCAATTGGGGAAACTCTCATACACCCTCCAGCACCCAGAGTGAAGAGCTGGTCCAATGTTCTGCGACCAGGTCAAAAACCGCATTGTTCCTCCTGAATTTGCGGTTGGACTATCGACCGGACTCTCCTCAGCCTCCCTGGGAAAGTTTATGCCAGGGTGCTGGAGAGAAGTGTGATTCCCCTATAATTGGAGCACACTCTCTGGTCACCCTTTTTTGAACAAGGGGATGACCACCCTGGTTTGCCATCCAGAGGCACTGTCCCTGACCTCCACGCAATGTGTCAGGAGTGTCAGCCAAGACAGCCCAACAATGTCCAGAGCCTTCAGGTACTCAAGGCGAATCTCATCCAACCCCAGGACCCTGCTGCCAAGGAGCTGCTGTCCATCACAGGGGCTGAGGTTGCTGAGGTGGTTAAAGTCCACCCCTAGTTCCTCAGGCTCTGTGTCCTCCTTGCACATTGCGGAAGCAGGATTGAGGAGATCCTTGAAGTATTCCTTCCACCACTGGACAATGTCCCCAGTCGAGGTCAACAGCACCCTGTCCCTCCCGTAAACAGTCGGAATGTAGAACTGCTTTCCCCTCTGATACGCCGGATGGTTTGTCTTTTGGTCGGCCTCTAAAAGGTTCTGGCACTTTCCATGGCCTCACCAAACTCCTCCCACATCCGAGTTTTTGTTTTAGAGACTGCCAGAGCCGCATTCCGCTTGGCTTGCCAGTATCTGTCGGTTGCCTCTGGGGACCTACAGGCTAGCCATGTCCGGTAGGCCTCCTTCTTCAGCTTGATGGCTCCCCTCACTGCCACGACTGGCACCAACCACCTTGCAGCCACAGCTTTGCATGGCCACCTCCACAAAGAAGGAACAGAACAAGGTCCACTCGGACCTCGGACAATGTCCCCCTCCTCCCTCGGCATGCAGTTGACGTTCTGCTGAAGGTGTGAGTTAGAGATCTGGCAAACAGGGGCCTTTGCCAGACGCTCCCAGCAAACCCTCACTACACACTTGGGTCTGCCAGGTCTGTCCAGCATTCTCTGCTGCCACCTGATCCAACTCACTACCAGGTGGTGATCAGTTGACGGCTGTGCCCCTCTCTTCACCTGAGTGTCCAAGACATAGCCGCAGATCAGATGACATGACTACAAAATCGATCATCGACCTGAGCCCACATGCATCCTCATGCCATATGCATTTATGGACACACCTATGCTCAAACATGGTGTTTGTTATGGACAAATCATGCGCTGCACAGAAGGCCATTCCTCCCAATCACCCCCTTCCAGACCACACTGTCATAGCCCACGTGAATGTTGAAGTCTCTCAGTAAAAACAATGGAGTCCCCCCATAGTGCGCTGTCCAGCACCCCACTTAAGGACTCCAAAAAGGCCGGGGACCCCAGACTGTCATTCGGCACGTAAGCACAGATGACAGTCAGAGACCTTTACCCCAGTGAATGAGAGGGTAATTTCCCTGTGCCTGCGGGTTGGGAAAACTCCGATGTTAATGCGCTGAGCTGGGGGGCCACCAGTAGGCAATGTGTGTTTTCAGCTGTATTTTTAGGGCCTAATAATTATGTGGTTGGGTTGTGTAGTGGTTAACATTACTGGCTTTCAAGCCGGAGAGTGGGGTTCGATTCCTAACTTAGGCAGCTCACCGCACTACATCAATAAGAATCTGTGGACAAGACCCCTAATGCTGCATTCGCCTTCACTTTTGAAATGTAAAAACTCACTTTGGATAAAAGTGTCTGCCAACTGATAGACTGATTATTATTTAGTTACATTTACATCAGTTGGTGTGTCAGCTGTTGGGATGCAGCCCGAGTTTAGTGTGATTTAGTTACTGATGGGCGGTCAGATGTACAGTATAAACGTATTAATATAAAACTCTGCAGGTTAATGGAGATTCAGAATTATAGTCGATAAGCTGTCGTCTTTACATTCAGTGTTGATCAGCAGCCAGAAGTTTTGGAATCTTCAGCGTTGAACTTCCAGATCACACAGGTGTGACGGGACGCTTTAATGGAAAGTAGTCAGGTAACACAACTGTGTAATGCTACACACTGAAGGGTTAATCATGCAATCAATCCATAATCTAATCTAAAAATGTAAACATGTTTTCCCCTTTGTTTACTGGTCAGATTCTGTCAGTAGCAATACAAATGGGATAAAAAAGCTAGGCCAATTTGGCCCCCTATTTGGCATTGGCTAACGCTAATCAATTCATTTTACTGAGATGTGCTTCCAGTGTGTTAAATGCATATTTGGGGACCACACAGCCCTCTGTAAGGCTTGTTTATGCAACAGTTGTGACAGAAACGCTAAGTGTGTGTGGCGTTCCGGGTGCAGATGGGAAATAGAGCCTGAAACAGATTGCTTAGCAAAGCCACTGAAAAGCTCCTCCAAAACGGAGAAACAGACCCTCATTCATCAGCTCTGACACTCTATATCTCAGCACCTGAGAGATGGCCAGGATCATACACTCCCATCCATTCTCCACACACACACACACACACACACACACATACACAGCTTTTCTCCAATGTCAGGACATGAGGTCATATATAAGAAGCATGTATGTAGGGCCTTTTGTAAGTACTGTATCTATATATGTAATAATACTATATCTATATATGCAATAATACTATAAGGTTTCCCCCTGAGAGTGACAGTATGGTGTATCTCCAGATAAGTAACTTTCCTAAAAAAGGATTGTTAGTATAATAATACAGCCATGGAATAAAAATGAGACCACTTTTCCCTTTTTTTCTGTTCACTGTTTGTACAATTTGCAGCAGTGTGTTTGTGTGTAAAATGCACAGGTTGCTATTCTTTTATGAACTATTGCAGTGTGAGCTGTGTAAAAAATAAAAAATGCTTCCATATGTGTTGTAAGTGCAATAGTGTTTGTATAGCAGCTATTCTATGTGCTATATTCTAGCAGCTTCACTCCTGATTCAGTTTCTGATGGGATGAAACAGAGCTCACACACACACAAACACGCACACATACACACACACACACACACACACACACACACACATGTACACACTATTCACTTAACATTATTTTACAATTGCAACAATTAAAACAGTAACGTAAGTGTGTTGTGTAGTTTAACATTCCCAGGTATAACAAATTATTTATATGTATTATTTTTAAATTTTCTTCAAACATTTTTTTGGTTGGAATTTTGAATTAAGTGTGGTCAATAGTGTATAAAACAATAGTGACCTGCACATTTTACACAGACACACTCCCACAAATTACAAAAGCAATAACTAGAAAAAAAAATGATCCGGTTTCTTATTTTTTTCCATGGCTGTATATCATTTTTGACTATTTTACTGGTCCATTCATCTCAAAAGGTTGAACCAGTGGTACTGGACCTTAAATAGCGAAGAATCACCGAGAGCCAGTGAAAGTCCATCTGTTACATAAGGTTCAGAGGTTCTTCTGCTTTAATGATGGTAACATTCGAACCCCATAGATTTGTGTAGAACCTCTGATGATCAGATCAGATCCACCTGAGAGTCGTCTGATCACACACTTTCGTGAAAGGGAGGACACACACACGCACTGATCTTTCTGTCTAAAGGTCTTAATGTGGTCAGAGTCACAGAATCACTTCAGTAAAATGAACTGTTTCTGTTTAAACTGAACACTACCTTTTCTCTACCTCACATTTTTCAGTTTCTGAAACTTTCTACTCTTTTTTACACATTTACATGAAAAAAGCCCAGATTCTCTCTCTCTAAAGATTAAATATATGTATATATGTATATAGATGTCAGATCAGATCCAGTTATTTTTTTGTTTCTTTTATTAGACTACACAACTTTATTACTTAACGTAGTTTATTGAGAAGTTATTTTTGTTGTTTGTTTTATTAGAAAATAGTGTATTTTTCCCTCATATTTTCAGAGTGAGACTGAGATCATAAACAGACTTAATTATTATCATCTTGGAAAAGATGGGCAAAAAGCTCACAGAAAGATGGTTTTGTGGTTAATCATTGGGCACAGTGGTTGGTTAGTGTAATGAAGAACGCCACTCTCCTGCTTGGAAGGCAGTGATGTTTAAGTCTTATCACGGGCGACAAACCACACTACACCTTGGGCAAGACTCCTAACACTACATTCACCTTCATCTGTGATATATAAAAAATTGTAAGACACTTTGGATAAATTCATCTACTGAATGATGTAAATCCTTAAATGAGTGCTAAGAGGTTCCAACATCCCCCAATCAAATCCTAGTTTGATTAAGTACCTCAGAAAATGGATGAATATATTTTTTTTCAAATATTATAGCTATTTCCAGATTCAACCCAGCCTAGGTTAGTGAAATATTTCACTTCAAAAGTTGTGTTCACTATAATAGTGGTATATTAGTCAATAAAACACAAAACTGAACTTGTGAGTCATTCCAAGTGATCCGTATACAAAACCAGAGGGTAACTTTCTGGATCTCCAGAGTTTTTCTCTGGATTTCTTGCAGTCAGGATGACCAGAAATCTGCAAAATCTCTGTCCTTTCTGACCAGTAATACACAAAGATCATCATAGTGGAGATAATGTGAGGCGGATGTATTGTCTGAAGTGTCTAGTTTGGCCAGTTTTTAGCCACAGCTCTTGTTTATCTAAACATCTCAATCCATTCTGTGTTCCAACTGTGCCTCCAATCAGCAGTTTGATTATTTTTGCCAGTGATGTTATTTGTGCAGACAAACCATGTAATTATTGGACAAATGAGTGAAAGGAGAAACTCCAAGCATGTTTCCCAGCATGGCCATCAGGCCAGAGAGTTCTATATAAACATTTTCAAATTGATTTTTTTTCTAAGAGTGATGCTGGATTTAACAGTGTGTTGGTTTTTCCACAGGGAAGTCCGATCATCCAATTGTGCATACATTTTTGCTGTTTTTGACTAAAGCCTCAAAGCATCAATTAAAAACACAAAAGATCCAATAGAACATCTCCCAGCCTTCACAGTGGTTCATCCCATCAAATTCCTCTCAACTCTGTTGCTTTATTCTGCACCCTAAAGCCTTTCTATAGAAATGTAAATATACTTGCAGATGGTTTATGGCTCATTAGAGGGGAACAAAGATGACCAATAATAAATAAATTTATAAATAAAGTAAAACTGCATTAGTTTATTGGCAGATCATTTTGCTTTTTGTCAAGAAATTCTTTAAAATGTTCTTATTCACTGATAAATAATTGAGAAAACAAGCTAAATTAATAAATCCTAAAATTAAACATCTAGAAATGTGCTGAATAAACTTGCACCATTCTTACAGCATTCAAAATTAAAATATTGATTAGCTATAAATAGGAATTTCAATATATATATTTTTTTCAATTCCTTCATAATTAAGTGGTTCAGAGTGGGTTTGGTGGAAGTCAGAACAGTTCATAGTGGAGGTGAATAGAACCAGACATCAACCTCTAAAATCTCCTTCACAGTAAGTTATTCCATCAAGTGGTTATGCTATGATATTTTCAAAAAACTGAGAGAGATCTGAGGAGAACGTCTTTGCATTTCTGGCCTCTTGTCTCTTATTTACACTCAGTTAAAGAATTTTTCTGACCCGCCTTTGGACAGAGCATCATCTTCAGGGTTTCTTTAGAAGTTTTCCCTCTTCGCTTAATCCGCCGCACTGAAAGAATTTGGTAAACTTTCTTGTGCTGTCAAAGGGCTTCCATGGGGGACGTTCTTCAGTCATGACAGATTCAGTATTGCATTTCATAACAGCCTCCAATCTGTTTCATTCCCACATCGTTTGAAGAAATAATAAATATGGAAATAGTTATGCCCTCCATTTCTGAAGCTGTGATTTCTCTCTTCCAGAAGTCACGAGGAAAAAAATGAGTTTTTGTCCTGTTAGTACTTGCAGTACAATGTGACTCCTTTCTCAATCAACCTTGATCATGTTGGGTTTTGTCCCTGAGTGTCTTTCTCTCCCTCTCTCTCTCTCTCTCTCTCTCTCTCTCTCTCTCGCTCTCGCTCTCTCTCTCTCTTTTGATAACACAGAAGACCTAATACAACTCACCCTCAGAACTGCTGCTGATCACTTTGCCTGGAGCAGATGTGGCCAGAATAAAAGATTTCTCTCTTTCCATCATAAAACCCTCTTAAAACCAGTTTCAGTCAGAGCAACATGCACAATTGCTCCACACTTCCCTAAAAGTAATGCCAAGACTTGTGCTACACAGCGTTTAGTCTGATTTTACCACAGATTTGTCTCATGAGAAGTTCAATCAGAAGAGACTGAGAGCCTAGATGATCTGATGTTATTTCTAAATAGCTGTCTACATTTGGTTATGACAATATTTAATGTTCTATGTGATGTTTAGCATGTAATAAATACTGAAATACAGTATATGATATATTGAATGGTTGAAGCATACTTTAGTATTTAGTAATATCCAATTTTAATATATAAACAAAATGAACAATATTAAACAGTGAATGTTATTAGGTGTAGATTGTGTGTCAAGATGAGCAACATACACAGACAGCTCTATATTTAATGCAGTAATGGTTTTATCCTGTTTTAGGTTATTAGACAAAAGTATATTAATGTTCAGGCTCCCAATGCAGCATGTTCTTCTCTGCTGAGCAGATGATGCTCTGAGGTTTTGTCTTTGTCTGGTTTGGAACTGCAAGGGAAGTCACAGAGGATGTAAACGAGGAAAGGAAATGAGGAATGTTTATCTTTCTCATTGAGCTCTGGGGTGAATGGGAGGCCTTTCGATATTTTCTGACTCTTTTTACAGTTGAAAATGCTCAGCAGTCTTTAGTGTGTGATGAATAGAGACATGACTGACTGAGGGATTCAGGCAATAGCCAATAAGACCTCGGCAGGAGACCTGTTTGGAGACCAAAGAGATGGAGGAGCAACCTGCTGAACTTTGTTAAATGTGCAACTGCTTTTATAAGGTTTGTAATGAGAAGAATCCTTATGCCATCAGCTACCAGTTTATAATAAAATGTTCCTCCAGCTGCAGGATGGTATTAAATCCACAGTGTATGTTTTAACATATGCTTTAATGTTCCTAAAACTCTTCCTGACAAACGTTTACATTTATGGCATTTAACAGATGCTTTTATCCAAAGCGACTTCCATTCCCTAACTACAGGGGACAGTCTCCCTGGAGGAACTTGGGGTTAAGGGTCTTGCTCAGGAACCCAGTGGTGGTATGCTGAAGGTAGGATTCGAACCCATGACCTCTTGGTCCAGAAGCAAGTATCCTACCACCACCCCGTGGTTTTCTGCTTTTAGAGGCAGATCAAACTAAAACATGGACATTTGAAGGTTGTAGGACATCCAGGTTACAAATTCTTTGAGTTGAATCATGTATTTGGTATATTATGTCAAAGTCAATGATTAATGGATGATGATTTAAGGTGTAACCATTTAGCCTGTTTTTTAAACCAGAATCAGTCAGATGAGCAAGGTAACAGGCTAAAAGAGCTGTTTCCATGGACCACTGAGTGAACTGAGGGGCTGAGAACCCAGTTTTGTTCAAACTGGGGGGCTGTTCGACATATTTTCTTAGCTAGAACCTTAACCAGAACCAAAGTACAATATCCAGTGTTTGATGTGGCTTTGATGTAGCTCAGCCAATCATCTTTTAGGGCCACAGCTATCCATTTTATATCCATTTCCTTCACCAAGGAACCCATGAAGAGCCATTTTTTTAGGCTATAATGTTTGCATCGTGTTACATGTGTTTCTCCTCAGGCTTCATCGTGGTGGAGTGATTTTCACTTGTGTAACCTCGACACTCTGTGGGAGTAATTCTTCTCTTGTTTTTTTACCGTCAGGCGCCCAGTGGTCTAAACCACTGGAATGGCACAAGAAGAGGAATACTTTGTGGCCTTAGGGTTAGCTTAGCTGTGTAACTCTGTGCTGGTAATATTTAAAGAGTCTGGAGAGCTCCCGACGTATGCATCATTCAGAGCGAGATGCAACAGGGCCAGAGCTCAAGGACGGAAGCTTTAGAAGCAGAAATAGCTCCACCAACATATTTGAGAATGGATGATAATAATAACAAAAATAACCCTTCGATTTACAACATTTTCCCAATATTTCCAAGGTGAGCTAAAAGCGTTTTCAGTTGTGCAGTTTTAGAGCCTCGTTTAAGACCAAGGAGCTTCTCTTACATCGTAACCCTGGGCAACATTGCACTTAAATGAAGCAGGGTGGGCTCAGTTTCATTGTTCACTCCATCCATGTCAATGTTGCCAGTCTCGGTTATGCAGACTTTCCATGAGAAAGCAGATAAAATTAAATCCACGGTTTACATTTGCTGGCTTTTCCCTTCTTTTATGTTTGGGGTCAGTTAGACTCCATTCAACATTTAATATGGAGCAAAAAAGTCATTTATGTACGTACAAACATTAAATGCCTTTTTCTATCATAATGTGGACAAACTGGGTAAATACAAAATGATCATGATGTGTTTTAAATGTTTTTGTATGTTGGTGTTCTTTGGGGGCAGTTTGACTGTTTGATCCATTTTATAAAACATATATGAAATATCAACATTTGTTTTGGTTGTTTTGGATGATATTGAGGGGGATATACTGTAATATGTAATTTTAGAATCTTCAATCATGCAACTAAAGCAGAGGGAAGTTTATTGAACATAATCAGGCCTGTAGGAGTGTGAGAACCCCCCCCCCCCAAAAAAAAAAAAGATCTTGTGTTTTTTCTGTTTGTTTCTAAGACCTAAAATAAAAGAAATTTGTTCATTTTTGTTCTTTATGGGCATTTGTGTGTGACGCCGTTTTTAAAACCCCAGTAGCGGTTATTATTATTATTATATGGGTTTTTTTATATCAGAAGAACTTTGGTTTTCCTGACACCTCGAGCATCAACACAAACAAAACTCAGCATGACGTCTATGTCACGCAGAACCAAACTAGGAGGATTGGCACATAAGGAGTTGTTTTGCCATATGACGACAGAACCGTGACATTCGTGTTCTAAGGGTTAAAGAATCGATTGTCGTTAGCATTGCTGTTGCCAGGTAACGGCAACAGCGAGGTAGCCATGTGCTTGTAGTGCCTTTGGAGTGGCCTCATCTTGACTCATGGGGCCTGAAAGGATGGTAATCTGCAGCAGTGGTTGTGGCTTTAGTGCAAGAAAACTAGCTGCCATCCGGGCAAGCATTGTGACCTGAAAAGCGCCCATCATTCTGAATGATTACACCTCCCAAATATCCACCTCGTATGCCTTTTGGAGCATCATTTTGAAGCTATTATGTTGGACTGAATGTTCCTGAGCTCGCTCTGCAGGGATAAATATACATAATGTGCTAAAAAAGGGGGTTTTATTTTGCAGAGGCAAGTGTCAAGGTGAAATTGTACTCATCATGCTGCGACTTCTTGTTGTTGTTGTTGGTTAGTATCAGTAACCGCAATCCTTCACTTCAAAAACACACTTCTAAGAGGTTAGTGATGTAAAAACACTACAGAGGTATGGAGCCATCCTTCATCATGCTCTCTGCAAGTGGGTGAGTGCATGTGCGACACACACCAAAAGAAACAATTCACGGTCTACACAGAGTGGTTCTGTCGGCCTGATCATGTAAGCCCACAAAGGGAAGGGTCATTGTAGATCACTAGGTTATTAGTGTGATTGTGGAAGCAATCTTCTTAAGTTTTACTATTATTATTTTTATTCCACTTGGAGCCGCTTCTCCTCCAAGGCCATGGGAGTAATTGGAAAAATTCCAACTCTGACCCTGCCCTGTTGTGCTTGTATTCATTTCATTGATCAGTTGATCATTTAAAGATTCGATTTTTGTGGTCAAGAGAGAACGGTGAGGCAAGTCACATGGGAGAGAGTCTCAAAACAAGCATTGTGATGTCATGACCATGGCGGCCGCAAAGCAACAAAACGAAGAGCGCCAAGTCAGTCCTGCAGAACTAAAGACACAGCAGAGTCATAAACACACAACCAACAGTGGTACAGGCCTTTTTTCATAACTGATCTGAGATTTAGTGTCTTTTTTTTAATAATCTGAACACTGGCTAACAGAGCTGGCTAACAGCTTGCTAGCTAACTAGCAGCACTGAAACAAGTTTGAGGCGGTATCTTTACTCATTAGCTAAGTTAAACTGTCACCCTACCACACTTAACTTTTCTGGTTGAAGAATGTGTCTGAATGACAGAGAATCAGAGAAAGATCTCTGCTCAACACTACTAAGTTGTTCGTCCCTGCGCACACATGCATAGTGTCGTTCCCACCATAGCAAACGCTAGTTCTGGCTAATCTATCAGCACAGAAGTTTCATTAGAAGAGTAAGGAAGAGTGATTGTGTTGTATAAAGATCTTCCAGGATGGCAGTGTCCCCATCCACTAGTAATGGATATGGTTGGGTCTGAATTGATACCGATATCAATAATAATACTGCTTATCAATACTGATACATATCAGTACTCTTACTGGTCCCACTCTACATAAATCACAATGAAATAACTGTTGAATCTTCTGATGTATTTTCATGACGTCTTTATTTTCTGTACCAGATTGTTTGGAGAAATAAGGAGCTGAACTTACTCCTGAATTTCCTATATGTATAATGAGGGAGGACAAATGCATTGTGTAACAATGCACTCACATGTTGTTATTTTGTTTTTTGTTTTTTTGGTAAGTTTTTGAAAGGTAATTGTTTCAAAAAATGTAATTGTTTAAGTTTTTTAAAAAATGAGCATTATGTTATTTTTTAAAAATATTACAATATTTTTAGAAATGACAGTGTCTAACTGTTGTGGATGTTGTCCTTATTGTTGGATGTGCCACAACGCCCTTTCAAAAAATAACAAACAACACAATGGCCTTTCTAAAAATAACACGTTATTTTCTGTGAATGCAGTTCACATCGCTATGGAAACACTCGTTATTGATCTGTTTCATCTACTAAACAATTGGAGGCCACTGAAGTATGAAGCTCTTTCAAATTATAGTTTGTGACACAAAGAAAACATTAGTTTTTGGCTTTCTTAGATCATTTCTTATCAAAATAAATGCGATAATGATCATCTTTTGAATAAAAGAGCAGAATAAAATGCAGAAATAGCTGCTGTTTTGCCCCAGCATTGAAACCATTCATTGTGTATCCATCCCGACTATGATGCACTAAATGGAAAATGCGAGCTGAAAGGATACCAGGTTTTCAGGATGAAAACAGTGTTTAAAAGTCAGCATATCCGTCTCCATTTGAAGTCAATAAGCCGTTCCATTCCGGGATCCATTGTGAGGCCACGGCTAGGATCATACTTAGCAATCACTAGCTTTACATCCCTTGCCATTTTTTCAACTGCGTTCAAATCGTATACCGACAAACAGTCTCTGAAAGACACCCTCCCACTCGAGTGGCTTACAGTCCCTCTCTTGTGCGCCGGAAAAGTGTGTGTGCTGTGAAGATAAGGCTAAAAAGAATGGAAATGATCATGCAAACACAATCCTATGGGATCTCAGTGAATGCACCATTATACAGTGGAGGCTAATGTGTTGAAGGGTGATGGGAATGTTTCAGATATGAATTACTGTTGCTAGGCTCCTTATATTCTTTACATTACAATGTTTGTCAATGAAAGAAGGTTAGAGACCCTCCATCCATTCAGTGCTTCTGAACTGCAGATGAGGGGCGTCAATAAGTAGCATTATAAAAGATCAGTATGCTATTATATAAGCCACAACATAAAAACCACTGCAGGTGAAATGAAGAACATTGATGATCTGATTACATTGTCTCTGCAAAGTGACTGCAAAGGAGCCTAGATAAAGGAGTTCCAACCACTCAGCATTCAGCACCACCAGTATACTGATCACCGCCTGATCAT
>JBBPCZ010014221.1:0-14862 GCA_037974445.1 Brycinus macrolepidotus
ACTTCCACAAGGAACACACTGATATACTGAACATAACATCACTATTTACTGTAGAATGTTATTTGTATTTATTCTTTTGGTTTTTTAAAATAAATTTTGTTTAGTATATTTAGTAATAAATTTTGTTTAGTATATTTAGTAATATTAATGTGAAAAAACATTCACTGCTCATCTAAACAGTTTTTAATATTATTTTCACAGGTGTCTAAGACTTTTGCACTATACTATATATACGCTCAGCGTCTATCTCTCTTTATTCCCCCCTCTCCTATCGATGGAAAGTGCATTCTCATTATTATTCATCCAAACTAGGCTTTCTTATTGCTTTGTACTTTAAAGTCACGACATCATGAGCAATGTTTGTTCTCCTCTGTCTTACTGAAGGTGCATCACGCAGGACTTCTGTTACCTTTCTAGACTGACGTAAATTGAACGCAGCCAGCTTTAAAGAACGGACCAATCCATGCTCGGCACACGGGTGTGTTTTTCATAGCAGCTGTTGCAGTGTTGGACAAGCTTAAAATCCCATTTGTCCCAATGTGTAATTGACACCCATAATATTCACATCTGGCTTCAATGTTGGTTAAATTTAGCTTCCAGTTTTAAAAAGTGCTGCCTCACCAAGCTGGACTGTCTTGTTGAAGCTAACTGAAGCCAGATGGGTTTAAAAACACCTTGCCAATGTTGAGTACACCACAAAAAAAAATCTACAATGTGGCCTTCATGCACTTTTAAAACGATTACTGCGCTCTGATGGCTACACTAGTTCTACATTGTACCATTAAAAGGTTATTTATCTTGTCACAATAATGGAAAGCCTTTTGGTGCTACATAGAACCGTGATGGTTCTTTAAAGAACAGGTTTACCATTATAGAACAGCCTTTAACCAGGAAAAGAACCATTTACAGTTCAGGCAGTCCTTTGAATTTCCCTCACCTTTACTTAGGAACCCTTGAGGAACCCCCTTTTTGGGGTATAGCACTCTCAGAGGTGCCAGGCAGCAATTTGAAACCACCTTTGAAAAAGGTGCAGACTTTCCAGCACGGCTTAATTAAAGTGTCACAGTGTGGCGCTCATCATTTTGCTATTACCACATTCAATTAAACCCAGAATGAGACCACAGAAAGCCATGGCAGGTGACTTGGCTTGGAATTTACTCAGAGAAAGGCGATCAATCAAGACTCTTTAACAGCTAACATTATCTCACCTTATGTTACAAACCTTATTCCATCATAAGTGCTTTCATTTTGGACCTTTTAGCTTAAAAATGGCACATTAGTGAGGAGTGTGTTGATTGCTTTAAAACATAATACATTCAGTAAGTGATGCTGATGGTTTTATTTCATTAAATCTATAGTGTAAAATGAACTTGATGATTCCTGTCTCATAGCTGGGCCCATGTCAACATTGAATTATTCTTTTGTTTTGTTTTTTGTTTGTTTGTTTTTAATAAAAGCTCTCAATACTGTATGTAAACACTGTCAAGGTCTCAAAACATACTACCCTCCCCCAGTCTATATTTGGACACTAACCTGCAAAAACAGCCTGTTTTGAATCCACTGGAATTAATGCATTTATATTTATCCTATTTATATATTTAACCTATTTGTCCAACAGCAGTTTAGCCCCGCCCACTCACGCTGAAGTTATAAAGAGTGTTTCAGCCTGGGCCGATACAAGTCAGTCACTATGGGGGTTCATTTATACACATCGGTCTATTTAAATGATCATGTAAGAATAAAATATTTTTGGTACACAAAAACCACCCAAATGACAAACTGATCCCATGAGAATAAGATCAAATGTGAGATATGAGTTATTTAGTTTGGAGTTGAATGGAATTCTTGCTGTCGTAATATAAAGCTTGTCCAACCTAGCAAACAGTTGCTAAGAAAGGATGCATTTGTGGGGCATGGGGTGGCTCGATTGATGACTGGCATTTGCCTGGCTAGCTTTTCTGTGTCAAATGTATTGTCCCGTCCAGTCCATTGTGTAAAAATACAGAGATACATTCTGACCTGCCAACTGGACGTCAATGGGCGATCAAGTTTGTCTTAAGAATAAGAGCATGAAGCAGAAGCGAAAAGACAGATTAGTGGTTTCTTAGCCCAGTGTTCGTGTCGTACTGGCCGAGCCGTGTGTTTGTAACCGCCGGGGAAACACAGAACAGCTGTGTATTGCTTAACATCCCCATATCGGCCCCAATGCTTCACATTCCGCTCCGAGTATATTTGCATGTGTCTAATATTATTGAGCAACATTCATACGTCTTATTGTACATGAAATAAGGGCTAGGGAAAGAGAGTTAGATATTCTCAGATACTTCCAGTGGAAACGGAGCGGAACGTGCTGAAATGACTACAGCGTTCATACAGTGTGCAAAAATAGCACAAGTGTTGGATGATGTGCACTTTTAGGTTTTTAGCTTTGATGTGTCTCAACTCACATGCAACACACACGCCTCCGCATGGTGCAGTCAATGTTGATATGAATAAATGCTATGATATGAGTGCATGCAAAGACAGGCTTTAGCCTCAATTGGCTTATCTTTTAATTAATTTCTTCATTCTGCTTTTAACTTGTTTTTAGGAATTAATAGCCTAAAACCCACCCCCACCAGCCCCCCAAGGCCTGCATAAGGTATGGTTGAGAGCCCATCATTAAAAACAGCTGAGGTACATTTAATGGCCTTAGACTGGTTGTGTATTCTGCCTTGTTGTGAGGTGCACTTATATTAAACACACACACACACATGCATGGTGCACTTAAATATACACATACATGCACACACTGTGATGGAGAAGTCTTATTCCACACTGTAGGATATAAACCCCTGGTGGAGCTGGTGTGTTTGTTTCAGCACTGGACAGCTCCCAGCACTCGCCTGTGGGACAAGAATGGAGTTCCAAAACTGTGACATTTCAGAAGCACTTGCATGTCACATGGTTTTGAGGAGTGAAAGTAAATATAAAAAAAAGGGAATGCTGAGTGATAGGTTATGCTGAGTATCAGAGGATTTCCGGATCCTCAGTGCTTCCAAATCCCAAGACCTTTGAATGTTATGCATGTTTTTGTGTTTTCTGTACACTAAAGGCACTTTTCCGTAAAGAACTGTGCTGTACCGCAAACTATTTTTTTTCCATTACAAATAAAACGACCCAGACCCGACCCTTACCCAAGCTGTGTCACTGCTTTCTGATTGGTTGACATGTTGTCATGACAACAGACAGACTTGGAAAGATGCTATTGGTTTTTTTTTTTTCGTCCACACACAAAAAAATTACAATGGAGAAGGGAAGTTGATGAATTACAAGCACTACTGTCTGTCTGGGCTGAGGATAAATATCAGTGGGAGTTCCCAACGAGAAATGTAAAGGTGTACCAGGACATTACTCACAAGTTAGCTGGGTTAGGTTTTCATCATGGCTAAACTTTGCCCAAAGCCTCCATGTTGCACGGTGGTTTTACGTCACCATTGCACTGCCAGTGCATCAGAAACTCCGTTACCGGGCTGAGATACACTGGAAAATTAAAGCGTGCTGCAACTTCCGTGCCATTGCAGTACACTTTAGGTACAGCACGGTTCCTTTAGACCTGTGGAAAAGTGCCTTTAGTGTGTTTGAGTGGGGCAGAACTTACTGAAACATAACATATAAACAACTTACAGAAAGACTGTAGGTCAGGTACAGGTCGTTGACAAATTTTTTTGCAGGCAAGGTGGGATGAGTTGGCTGTCATAACGGATCAGAAGGGTCATAAAAATCCCAGACCTGCACTTCACTAACGTCTGGTTTCTGAACTTTTTATAGCTGTGCAAGGCAGTTTTATTTTTTAGTTCTTGCAGCAGCTTTCCATGAATTTGACACTGTCGTCAAAAACTAAAAGAAAACAACAGCCCATTCTGTGAAACACTACTTATTTAGATTGCGCCTCCTAGTTTTATTGGACAATATGGCCCTCTCTAACATAGTGTGTTGATTCTGCACGCTGACGCTTAAACAGGCCAACAAAACAGATGCTAAGCAAAATCAAGCAGCAGCTTAACGGCCCCCATACACAACAGAAAACGCCCAACATATGGAGCACTTTACTTCACTGCATGGGGAAGTAAAACCTGTGGGAAAAGGATTCATGACCTGACGGAGGGCAGCCTCAATGCTCGAGGTGTCAGACGTCATGCTGAGCTTTGTTTGGTGTTCCTGTGTCACGTAGAACCAAAGTTACTGTAATTAAAAAAAAAACATGTAATAATAATAATAATAACCGCTACTGGGGTTTTAAAAATGGCGTCACACGCAAATGACCATAAAGGACAAAAATGTCCAAATTTCTTTTATTTTAGGCTTTAGAAACAAACAGAAAAAAACACAAGATCTTTGAACCCGGGAGAACTTTTAGGATAGTCTCCGCCCACAAGTGGGTGGGGTAAACCCGCAGAGGGAGGGGGTCCGGAGAGCGGCCGAGCGAAAGAGCAGCAAACAGCGAGCGTGTAGCAGAGCAAACACTGGATTTAGACTGTTTTACACCTTTTATATTTGTTGAAATCAGATTTTACTGATACACTCTGAGTTCTAAGGGTTACACTGCTGCTCGATCAGCATCCATTTTGTAAGCCTGTTGTGGTTCTACGATGTTAACTTTGTGTGTGAATTGGCTGGAGCAAAGAAAGTACAAAAATATGCAGCACTTGGACAGAGAACCTTCTTTCGAAAGGTTCTGTAAGTTGTTCCAGGAACTTCCACCACCCGTCCTGTCAGAGAAGGCATGAAAAGGGCAGGGACTGCTCTAGGGCCTTTTGGTGAATAAAGAAATACTCGGATACGCAGCATAACCTTTTAATCTGCAACGTGGGGAGGCAGGGAAGAGCACTCGAGCTGATCTGCGCACCATAGCGGTGTAAAAGGTGCTGAGCTGGAAAAAATATAAACCGCCCACTAATTCCACTTGACACGTGAATAAAGAAAAGAGAAGAATATGGAGAAGAAAAGAAGAGAATAGAGGGGGAAGACTGGACAGGGAAAGCGAAACTTTCATTTGTGCTGTGAAGGCAAGCAGCGGTACATAAAACTTCAAGATATGTTTCCCATTCCTTAAAGCGAGTGATTAAAAACTTAAAAACTATTACAAACTATACTGTGCCTTGTGGTGGGGGTCAAAAATATCAGTACTTCAGTGCCAAGTTGATACCAAAACGTAATACATGGACTAAATTCTACACTATTTTTCTATAGTAATGTCAACAAAGGCATATTCTTGAGCCAGAAAGACATGCTGGTTTGAGTTTATAGTAGCTTTGGCTACTAAATCACCCCCTTGATGAAGATCTGGATGTGGTTTATCAGACTGAGGGAAGTTATGAGGTTGTATTTACAGAAACAGTTGGGGTGGGTACTGACTAGTGCTTTTTTAGCCTCACAGTTCCAGTCCCAAAGTAAAGAAGCATAATGTGGACTGATTGACTGCATCTGGGGTGAGTGGAAAATTGTAAATGAGGTTTTTCACTTAAATATTCCTTAGAGTTTAATGGAATAGCATTTGAATGGCCCGTTATTGTGAATTTAAGCATTATAGATTATAAATGATATTTCCTTTTGCTTTGGTATCAAATTGATAGGATGAATCATCGGATTTCACCAAATTTCGGTATCAAGTCTGCCTTGCATACCATTTCCGTTTTTGTTTGAGAGGTTTCAGAGTAAAGTCTGTGATAAACTGGGCAATTTCACAGGACCAAAATGAAAGGTTTGGCTCAGCAACAATTGAGCCTGTACTGCCCCACTACTTTTGATGGAATACGCAGCATAAATGACCAGGTTCCCACATCCAGATTGAGCCCAAACCTTGACTATGTCCAGGAAATGCTATAAAAATCTGATTTCAGTAGATTTAAGTCATGAACCAGTACACCTTATTGGAATCCATTTGGATATTAAGCTATATTAGCAGAATTCTCTCCCATGTTTCAATCAACAGGCAGACCAAACTGCTCGAAAAGTATGAGCAAAAGGGTTTGAGAGGCCACAGAAATGTAGGTGTGTGTGTGTGTGTGTGAGTGTGGGCGGCTCCATACGGGAGAGGGGCGTATCCCCGAAGAGTAAGGAGGGTCTTTAGTCCGACTTAATGAGGCTTAGACATCAAAGCTAGTAGCAAGGCCACAGTGATGACATGCACATAGAAAAGTGTGTGTGTGTGTTTGTGTGTGTGTGTGTGTATGTGTGTGTGTAAGAGACAGATCCATGCTTTTGCAGTAATATCTCTTGCTTTAGGAAGACTCAGCCTCTTTGCAGGCTGATATTGATCATGTTTCAGGAATAGTCAGTAATTCTGGCCTAGAGCTTCTCCTTTAAAAACACCACGGCCCAAAAATGTCAAAAAAGCCCCTTTTCAAAAGGGACCCGATGACCAGATCACCTGCCGGACAGATGTGTGCATCACACGCCCGGAAGATGAAAAGATCTGAGGAAATCCAGACTGGTGAGATACATCAGTTTGTCAGCAGACTGGGAAAATAAGCAATATGAAGGCAAAGTGTAGAGCAGAGACATCATCATAAGTGTGTTTGTGTGTGTGTGTGTGTGTGTGTGTGTGTGTGAGTGAGTGAGAGAGACAGATAGAGAAAGAGAGAAAGAGAGAGAGACACCTTGCTTGAGTGTTCAATACTGGAGGGTGCTGCCTGCCAGTCTAGGACCAAGTGTCGCCATGACAACTGTCCATTACAGCGGGGCCCCGAGGCTAAAACTTTCACTTTGCCACGTCGTCCCTGGAGACTAACACAGGGGTGCTGCTTCACATCAACACTGCTTGTGTGTGTGTGTGCGTGTGTGTGTGTATGTGTGTGCGCGTGTGTGCGCGCAAGACATCAAACACACCATCACCCCAGCATCTCGGCTCCTCTCTCTGAGGACGAGATGTCCTCCCTTTCTCTTCCAATTTCTCCCTCACTCTCTCCCACTCTCCATCACACACACACACACACACATGCTGTGCTGGTGCATTTCTGTCCCCAGTGAGCACCATGCACCTCTGTCACTTCTGCCCAGCCAAAGCTCGAAAGCAGCTGCATCCGTTTTGTCGTCCCTCCAGATGCATTGGCCTCTGCCTGTTGAGGTGTCCTCAAAATCTCACCCACACACCCCCTCTGTTCTCAACTCCAGGCCTGAGGACCTCGTTTCCTGCCCAAACACACCTGAACCGTCTCACCGGGTTACTGATCTGTCCATGCTCCGCCCTCAAACGTGACCTTCAGTAACAAGGCTGGGTAATGTGTGTGTTGTGTACCTTATATTAATGATATGATATTTATGTTCATAGTGATGAACTGGTGCTGTCCAAGTACACTTCTTTGTCATCAGCAGTCAAAGAACATTGACCAAGTGTATGTTTGGTTCTAAATGAAGCATTGTTAATTCATTATTTTTGATTGATTAGTTTTGTAGTCTAGGCTTGCAGGTAAAAACATCTCCTTCATAGGCTTAGTTCCACACTTCTGCTGTTTTAGCACTGATACCAAAGCTAATGTTGTAGCCGAGCCCATTTGCTACTGTAGCAGGGCTGGAGTTAGTGTAAGAGATTTAATGGCATTTTCACTAGTCAGTAGGTGATCTGAAGGGGGAGACGTCCCCCAAGTTAGCAAAAAGCTTTCCCTTTGGTAAACTGCCTGACTGATGGGTAAATCAAAGCAATTTTTATATCCACAATGTTTGTTTCCAGCCCCATCAAGAAAATGTTTACATCTCTACCACCAACCTGTCAACAACATTTTTATGTCTCTTATATCTCCCTGAATTTTTTACGACTCTACCGCCCTCACCCCCGTCAGCTAAGTTTTCATGTCTCTGTCCCAAAAAAACAAAAAAAAAAACTGCGTGGAACCCATTGCTGTTCCAAGCTGTTTTCCAAAAAAACTGACCCCCATGCTCCGACTGGGCCATTCCACCTGTTTAAAAGTAACAAATTGCCTACTGACACTAAATACGGTGAAACTACAGAAAAAACACCATGTCTGAAGCTGTGATGAAAAGTGTAAAAAGTATTTGGAGTGTAGCTTGAATGCAGCAATGAAGCTTAACTCGTCCCCTCATGTGACCTTTCATATCCATACAAAAGACTGTATAATATATATATATATATATATATATTATAAAATCAGTATTGTGCACTGCATCTTTAGGTTGAACAGGGTTTTTGCCAGCATTCTGTAAAGCTTGTTCAGTATTTTAACAGTTGCTACCATAAAACGCTTTTGTGGGTGGAGCATGAATGGGTCAATTTTTAACCCTTTCATGAGGCATGCTGGGTCTAGGGCAATCTGAAACAGTTTGGGGCAGATGGGTTCCCCAGGACTGAAGTCGAGAACCCCTGTTTTAGGAGAAGATGTCCTCCTTGTCAGAGTCAGGTGATGCGGGCCGTGAAATCTGAAACAAGGGGACAGGAGAAGGAGGGGTCTTTCCGCCCCTTAGCAACCGCAGCACCTCGGCGACCTGTGTCTCCAGAGCAACCATGCGGTCTCCGAGAGCTGACAGCTCGTCCTTGAGCTCAGCCCGGAGCTCGAGTAGCGCTGTGTGGAGTGTGTGTTCTGGGATGGGTGGGATTGGGGGTGGGACAGTGGGCGGCGGCCTCCCGTCAGGCTGGACTGGGCTATGGTCTCCAGGCGTCCGTGCTTCACCCTCGTCCAGCCGCAGGTCGCTCTTGGTGATGCCGCTGTCACAGGAGTCCGTTTTTTTCAGGCCGCCAGGCTCGGCCGACTTGCAGCCGCGTTCAGGTAGTGTTTCCATGGACTCGGCTTTGGATACGTTTCCCCAGCCACTGTCCGGCTTGGCAATGCTTTCCCGGAAACGCCCCCATCCCCGGGACGCACGGCCGCCACCCCCCAGCGCGCTGGGTGCTTGCAGCTTGGCCCGGTCCGAGGGACCGGGGGCATGGACACTGTTGGTAGGGTTTGAGGGGATGGGTGTGGCCGGGCTCTCCGTCACGGTGACGATACTGGTGGTGGCGACAGGAACTGCATCCTGGACAATGACCAGCTCGTTGTGGATGTGGCCGTGGCCCTTCTCTGGGTCCGGATCATCGGGGTTAGGACGCTCAGCAGCCAACCGGGCCTCCTTCTGCTGCCGGAATCGCTGGAAGAGGCGTCGCACAGGGTGGTCCGGAGGGAGGTTGAGTGGAGCCTCGTTCTTTCTCCTTAGGCGCTCTTCTTCCTCACGCTTTACATCGCTGATCTTTCTGAAGACAATCTGTAAAAGAAAAGGAAAAAAACAATTGATATAGAGTATTGTGCTAAAGTTTTAGGCTCCTGTGCGAAGCCATTTATCTGAGCAGTAAGAGACTTTCTGCCAACAAATACACAAGTTAGTATTAGGACAAATGCACACAAACAAGAAAGCATTAAATAATATCAAGATTTATATCAAGAGTTTAGTCTCATGCGCTGGACTGAAAGCATCTGATTTGCACCTGAAAAGCAAAAGGCTTAGTATAATGTGCCCATTAAGTCTAAAAATTCCTCTTTGTTTGTAAAAAGTACTTTTGTTTTGTTTGTGCAAGTTTTGCGAGCTGGTTAGAAGAACACACGTTCGGATCCAGATTTCACCTGAAACTCCATCAGCAGCTTCTGATTTAATCTAGTAAAATGAGCTGAACCAGATATTTGAGGTATTTGATGAAAACTACAATGTAATACTGGGCCTCCATGAGTAGGGTTCTGGAAATTATTAAGCAAACAATAGACATACATAAAATCACTATTTGTTGTATTAATATGTGTATATATTCTAAATCATATACTGCAAAAACAGGTGTTAAATATAATATTCTCAGGTATCCAAGACTTTTGCATTGTTCAAAATGTACAATCATTACTCATAAACATAGATTTAAACATTCATTTCAATAAGTCAGTGTCTTATTATATGTAATCATGATAAAAATAGAACTAGTTTGAACCGATATGGATGCTGAAGTTGACATTGACTTCTTTTGGTCCATCTTAGCCATTTTAGAGTAAGACTGCTGATTTAGGACAAGCTCTTCTGTCCATAGAACTACATTCAGTCACATCTGAAGGTTAAAACACTTTTATGACGAACACGTCCCTAAATTGTCCCTGGGAACCGGGTCTGCGTTAATCAAAAATGTGAAATGTGCATTTAGCCATCAGATCTCACCATAATGAATAGCAACGCTAGTTCAGCACTGTTCTACCACAACACTTTATTCTCCTCTAATGTCCCAGTAGGAACTGCTGAGTTCAGTAACCGGGGGTTGGGGAATGTTTGTATATCACTTCGACAATACTGCCACGTCTGCGACCCTGAGCCATTGTTGCGCTCTGAAAGCTCACATTTTTGCAGCCACTCGCTTTGCCAATGCCGCAGTTTGTAGAAGGTTCAGTCCCGGAGGCCCAGCTCAATGACCAGTTTAGATTTCCCTCATTTAGCTTAAATGCTATATCAGAATTGAACTGAATCACAAACTGTACTCACACACACACAAAAGCACACATCCCTGAACTGAACCACTTCTTCTCCTCAAACAATTCATAAACACACTTAACTGTTCTGCCTTAAACAACTTACACCTCTACTGCCACTGTAAACACCTGTTATTTATTGTCTACTGCACATTCCCTGTCCTGCTGCAGCTATCATTTGCACAATTATTATTTATTGCTGTTCTACCTGTTCCGCATTTTTGCACACCTAATGACTAGAATACAGTGTCTGTCACAATACCATATTCATTCAAGCATCCACTGCACTAAATGTTGTCTAGTTGTTTTGTTGCTTGTGTTTTTCCTGCACACTCCCTCTTGCTCTCTTTGCACTCTGTGTATTTTGTCCTGTCTGTACTTATGTAGTCTAGTGTTGTTTCTGTTTTCGTTCTTTGTGGGTCTGTTTTTGTTGCATGATAGTCCTGGAAGAACATTATTTTGTTTCACTGTGTACTTTGTATATGGCTGAAATGACAATAAACCTGCTTGACTTAAAATCTAAGGCTGAGCATTATGGCAAAAATAAAACAATACTTAAAGGCACAATAATCAATATGTACATACTCTATACAAAACTCTGCTGCTTGTGTTCTCACTTTTACAAAGAAATCTAAACACATCTGCCCCAGCTTCTCCACAAACTTCACTACCCCAGTCTTACCGTGTTCAGTTTACACTGCTCTCCATGGTTCTGCCATCCACTAGCTCACTGAACTACTTCACTTATTTACTCTACCCATTCTTTAAGTTCGTCTGGTACTGGTTTGCAGTACCAAACTTCAACTTTATCTTCAATCTTCGGTAGATCTTTTAGAGTTAGTGGCTCCCAAACTATGGAATTCGCTCTCTCTTTTCTCTCAGTGCTGTGTCTCTTCTCCTTACTCTCAACTCTAGCTGTTTCCTGTTCTATGTTTCAACAACATTGAGTTCGAGAAAGGCATTATATAAATAAAATGTATTATTATTATTATTATTATTATTATTATTATTATTTCCACCCCTTCTACTAACAGCCAAGTTGCACCAGGTGTGTTAAAGTAGTCACACCCCAAGACCAGACCCTTAGACCCCTACATCACTTTTGTCCCCCAGTTTTCCACAGTGTGTAGCCTCCCCACCGCTGCTCCCTCACCAACACTCCAGCCAGGAGCCCCTGCTGTTCTCCAGATAAGTGCCTGTAGCATTTCTTATTCATCGGGGCTCATGCATATTGCAGAGCTGTAGATTTTTCTTTTTCATTCTTTTTTTTAAAGACCAATTTTCTCAGAGACCCCTTGGATGTGTCGGTCAGAGGAGAGCGCCAAAGACCTTAACGAAGATCGAGAGATGAATTTTTGCTTAACCTTCCATTTCAGAAGAGCACAGTGATGCGTACCTTCTAAAATAGCTCTTCAGTGAAGGTGACAGCCATTCCTCCATATACAGTAGTGTGCATTGAATAAGAATAAGCATGAGAATAAATGCAAACAAACAAGAAACCAGTAAAATGTATCAAGATTTGTTTTGTTTGTAAAAAAGTAGTTATTTTGTGAGCTGGTTAGAAGAACACAGGTTTGGTTCCAGAATTCTGCTTGATGCCTCCAGCCATTGCTTGAATTTATAAAATTCCATAAACAACACACCTAATTTAATCTGATGGGAGTTACAAGTAGTAAAGTAAAGTAAAGTGGCCACTTTACGCATGAACACACCACACCACACCACAGCACAGCACACAGTGTGAACAGTGTGAAATTCTTCCTCTGCATTTAACCCATTCACCAAGTGAAGCGGGGGGCTGCCACCAACTGGGGGTGCCCATGGAGCAGTCCACACACAGTACCTTGCTCAAGGGTACTTCAGAGGTCCCACTAGCAGTCCTAGGATTTGAACCCACGACCTTCTGATTGCAACTCCCTAACCACTAGGCCACCAGCTGCCCCAAAAATTGCTCCCCAGGCAGTCTCAAACTCGCAATGTTGTGGTTCAGAAACGGGCACGCTAACCATTGAGCTACTGGGGTAAAATTCTTTCTCTGTATTTAACCCATTCGCCAAGTGAAGCAGCAGGCAGCCGCAAACACAGCGCCCGGGGAGCAGTGTGTGGGGACTCAGTGATGCTACTAGCAGTTCTGGGATTCAAACCCATGACCTTCTGATTGCAGGGGCAATTCCCTATCCACTAGGCCACCAGCTGCCCCAATACTGGGCTTCCATGAGGAAAGAGTTCTGGAAATAGTTAAGCGAACACTTTGGTGTACATAAAACCACTATTTACTTTATTTATGTTATTTGTATTTACTGTAATATTAGTGTTTTAACACTAACTTAACACTTCAGGGGCAGCTGGTGGCCTAGTGGTTAGAGCGTTCGCCCTGCGATCAGAAAGTTGTGGGTTCGAGTCCCAAGACTGCTTGTGGCACCTCTGAGGTGCCCTTGAGTAAGGTACCGTCCCCACTCACTGCTCCCTGGACGCCGTGTTCCTGGCTGCCCGCTGCTTTGCTTGGTGAATGGGTTAAACATAGAGGAAGAATTTCGTGCTGTTCACACCGTGTGCTGTGGTGTGTTCACGTATGACAGAATGGTCACTTACTGCCCAATAGTAAATAGGTTTTAAGTATAATTTTCTCAGGTGCCTAAGACTTTTGCACAGCACAGCACTACTGCTTTCCCAATTTTACCCAAGTTTACCAATTAAAAGGAAAGGAATGAAGAAATGGTCCACCAGTTGAACAATAATACAGCTGACAGCTAGAAAACTTTCATCAGCACAGTGTGTGTGTGGTTTCTTTCAGCACGTCCTTGGTGTTCTTGCCTCCCTCACATCGCTGTGTTTGCTGCCCCTGTACGAGAAAGTCTCTCAATACATCTTTTCAGACACCTGGTTTTGAAAAGTGGATCACAAATGACATGGAACTTGATGCTTCAAGCTGCTCAAACCTTAGTAAATGGAGCAGAATTTGTACATGGTACCCACTTTTTTCATGATCTTCCTCATTATTTGAGATCCCTCAAAGACGTATGTATGAAGAAGAGGACATTTTGCATGTAACCATGAAAGAGGCCCATAAAGAGCCCCATAAAGTTTAGGTTCATGTGCTAAACAGAAAGCATCAGATTTGCACCTGAAAAGCAAAAGGCTTAGTATATTGGGCCTTTAAACCTTAGAACACGAGCAACACAGATCTGTGCCAGAAGCGCAACAAATGATAAATTGTCGTCATACTGCAAAACAATTCCTTATATGGATGTTCCCCCGGTTTGTGTTCGAGGTGTCTTTGTTTGGTGTTCCTACGTCATGAAGAACCAAAGTTATTGTAACTTTAAAAACATGTAATAATAATAACCACTACTGGGGTTTTAAAAATGGCTTCACTCGCAAATGTCCATAAAAAACAAAAATGCCCAATTTCTTTTATTTTAGGTCTCAGAAACAAACAAAAAAACACAGGATCTTCGCCCACAAGTGGGTGGGGAAAACCCGCAGAGGGCGGGGGTCCGGAGAGCGGTCGAGCCGCGGTGCGCCGAGAGAAAGAGCGGCAAACAGTGAGTGTGTAGGAGAACAAACACCAGTTTTAGACTGATTTACACTGTTTATATTTGTTGAAATCAGATTTTACTAATAAGGTCTAAGAGTTAAAGTCCAAAAATTCCACTTGTAACCAAGTGAAGGATCTCTGCAGACTTCTGTGTGCTTCCATAAAACAAATTCAGCTTGTAACTAGAATGCATTTCTGCAAGTGTGATTGCGTTCCAGCGCTTACAGAAGCTTATTTCTGACGTGGACGGATGAAATCGTCGTGGGGGGAGTGCAAACAGCTCAGAGAACTAGAGAAAAAACTTTGTTCAGCACAAGACCTGCTGGCTAACTTAACCTGTCACCCTACTGCACTTTACTGTCCTTCAGGCTCAACATGAACACATTTGTCACCCAGAACAGTTAAGATACGGCCTCAGATTGGCTAACTGAGCCGGCTAGCAGCCTGCTAAAATATGTGGGCCGATTATTCCGCAATCACACCAATAATTTCACTGACGCTTTGAACTGGTTTAAAACACCTGTGTCCAGCAGCTGAGTGGACTCAGCTGAACTGGGCTGAAGCTTTAGGAGGACATTGCTGGAAGAAATCGGAGGGTTCTTGGGCCTCATCTGTAATGGATACAGTAACTCTCTGCAGAATAACACGCAGAATAATGGAATTCTGCTGATCCCCTCAAAGGCACGTATCAATTATAAATAAGCCTGCTCATCCTTTTCATGCCATTAAAAAAGGTGTGTGCTTGGCACTGTTTTGCGGTTTAGGCAGTCGCATGCAACCACTCACACACACACGCACACACACACACACACACACACACACACACACACACACACACACACCCCTCCCCTCAAG
>JBBPCZ010014337.1:0-14856 GCA_037974445.1 Brycinus macrolepidotus
ACACTGCTGTAATCAACACTCTCCTCTCGCAATGGGACCAGTTGGATGGCAAAACACTACTAGAAGTACATCAAAGGTCATTATTGCCATTTTGTTTAGATTTGTTTTCTTTGAATTATTCTGTAAACACTGCATCATTTCTCTTATTTTGATGTGCTGTCATTTCCTTTAAAATTATGCTCTAAAGAACGATATTTTTATTTGGAAATGAGGAGAAATATTGTCAGCAGGCAAAGCTGTTCAGTTCAGTACTTACACCTATAAAAGATAAAACCTGAGAAACTGAACATTTTTGCAGTGATGTCTTATTTTTTTCCAGAGCTGTTTATCCATACACAAACGCACACGCACACACACACACACACACAGACACACACACACATATCTAAATACTACACTGAAACCCCCTGACACACTAGGAAGCGCATTTTCAAGCATACAGACTTAGCACACATATATTCATACACACACACTCACACGCACACACACACTCAGGCTGTTTTTCTCTTGCACATTGGAGAAAGATAATGGAAAACATTAGTGTGAGAGGGCGGCTCTCGATACCTCGCTCCGAGCCTGCACGATGCACACACACCTCACGCACACACTCCCCACGGCTCGGTCCAATTACTCTCAGCCGTCTGGCCGCCGCGTGCTGGTGGAGAACAGGCTTGGCCTGCCTAGAGGGGGGGAGAACCGACCATCTCCACAGACACTGCTGATCCGTTAAGGGAAGCCTGAGAACCCACTTCATTGCGAGCAAATTCTCGGCAGAACAAGGGCAACACACAATGACCATCATAAGTCAGCGTTATCAGTGGCACAAAAAAGTGTGGTGTAATTTTATATAAGCTCTGGAGAGAATGAAGCTGATTTTCATGTTCTTCATCGAGAAACAACTAAATTGTTTCCTTCTTGATGAGTGGACAATATCCCACCACACACAGATGAGGACTTGAATTGCAGCCTTTCAAGAAGGGCTGTTGAAGGATGAATGAAGGGAAATGGATGAATCAAGAGTGAAGGATGGTCCTAGTCCTTACTGGTACTTAAATGTAACCCTTAAGCCAGCAGTTCAACTCAAACGACAAAAGAACTAAATGCAGTTTTCCTTCTGCTGAAGACCACCGTCCCAAGTGTGAGAGCTTGAAATTTTTGTCCAACCTGAATCATTTTCTAAATGTGTGCTGGGCATGTGGTCGGACTCAGAATTCACATTCAGGTCCCTACAGCTCCAAAGATTTGTTGGATTAGTTTTAACTCTTACCCTGCATTTCCCTCTGCATGAGTTTTTCTCCTTTATTCCTCCTCCCGGTTTTCTTTACCTGAACAGTCTTTAATCTGGTATGCGGGAGTCACATACTCTTCTTGCAACAATGAGTACCGTGAATTGATTCAGGTAAGAACAGATTAATACATATATTTCATTTGCTTGACCAAAAATATTTTGCTTGATCAAAAATATTAAGTGAAGATTAACATGTTTGAAAGCATTTATTAAAATGGCATTTTAACTAATTTTGGACAACTACCTATTTTTTCATAAAATCTCATTATATATGCACACACACACACACACACACAAACATGCACGCACACACACACACACACACACACACACGCAGGCACATATATATATACGTAAACGTAAACGTATATATATATATATATATATTTTTTTTTTTATCTGAGATCTTATGGTAGCTTTTATATTGTCAGTGCACAGTAACCAGCCCCAGTGTAAAGCCTCAGGTTATGTATAGTTCATACGTATTTGGACATTGGTACAGTTTTTGTAACTTTCTCTCCGTATACCACCACAATGGATTTGAAATTAAGCAGTCAAGATGTGACAGAAATATAGACTTTCTAATTTGAGGGGTTTAACAAAAATATTGCATTAAGCTTTCAGAAAATACAGCCATTTTTCACAGAGACCCTCCATTTTCAGAAGTAACATGAAAAGTAATTGAACAAAGTAATATAATATAAAATAGATGTATTGTTTCAGTACTTTGTGGGCAGTGACTGCCTGAAGTCTGGAACCCATGGACGTCACCACATGCCATGTTTCCTCCCTTGAGATGCTTTGCCAGGCCTTTAATGCTGTCACCTTCAATTGCTGCTTGTTTGTTGGTCTTTCTGCCTTAAGTTTTGTTTTCAGCAACTGAAAAGCTGCTCTTCTGGGTTGAGATCAGGAGACTGACTTGAGGATCTCAGTTCTTTACCCTGAGAAACTCTTGGGTTGCTTTCACAGTATGTTTTGGGTCATTATCCATTTGCACCGCAAAGCACCTTCCAATCATTTTTGCAGCATTTGGCTGAATCTGAGCAGAGAGTATAGTCCTATACACTTCAGAATTCATACTGCTACTTCTGTCAGCAGTCACATGACCAATAAATACCAGTGACCCAGTTCCACTGGCAGCCATAAAGGCCCAGGCTAAAACACTGCCTCCACCATGTTTGACAGAGGATATTGCCTGCTTCGGATCATGAGTACTCCCTTTCTTTCTATGTACTTTTCTCTTCCCATCATTCTGGTACAAGCTGATCCTGGTTTCATCTGTTCAAAGAACCTTATTCCAGAACTGGGCAGGTTTTTAAAGATGTTTTCTGGCAAAAGTCTAATCTGACCTTGCTTCAGTGTTGCCAAGGGTTTACATCTAGAGGTCAACCCTCTGTATTTAGATTCATGAAGGTTTTTGTTAAATTTTTTAAATCAAAGCTGAAAGTTTCCATCACATCTTGATTGCTTAATTTCAAATTTCAAATCCACTGTGGTGGCATACAGAGAGGAAAATACAAAAACTGCATCAGTTTCCAAATACTTGTGGACCTGTGAAACCATGCTTTGTTTTAGGCACAATTTTACTATTGTGGGGGAACAATATATATATTTATATATATATAACTCTATATAATTTTTTTTATGCCTGATGTGAGTGATTACATCATTTATTGATGGAGTGATTATTTTTCAACCTGTCTAAAAACCAAAAATGAAAATGAATTAATAGATGAGAGAGAACAGTAGGTTAATCAACTGCCATAGCTGAGAAAATAATAATAATGTATTAACTTTTGAAATGGCATATGTATAATATAATAATGGTGTTTACGTGAGGCAGTGTTTAAAGGTGTTGAAAATGTTCAAACATGGAGGTGCTTGGCTTTAAACTGTCATAAAATTAAAAAGCCAAAAAATTTCACCATGTGAAGGATGTTGTAGGCTACCACGTAAATAATACAGCAAAGTGGCAGTACTACTACTGCTATTAATAATAATAAAAAGGGATAAAACTGTATTAAATTAAAGTCACGCCTATTTGGACGTTACTCGAGAGAAAATGAAGTGTCACTCTGTGCATTAGCTTTGTTAAAATCCAGCTGTGTAGATTAGCCCCCATACTGCAAATCCACATCTAGAGCGTGTCCTCTCAATAAAAGAGTATAACTGGAGATGACACTCGGGGGAACATGTGCATGCACACATACACACAAAAGTAAAACCTGTGGGCGAGTACATTCACATTTCATATGAACTTTGACCCGTGGTAATGCTAGTGTCTTTGGGTTGGGAGCTAAAAGGATGCATTTGCGTCACCAAAGAGAGAGAGAGAGAGAGAGAGAAAAGGAGGAAAGAGAGCGCAAGAGATGAATAACTTGGGGGGGTGGGGGGGGGGGGGTGGGGGTGTACAAAAGTAAAAGGTGGAAAGCAGTGAAGTGTGTTGTACTCCCGGGGTGCCATCAATTTGGAAGCAGTAATTAACGCTGAGTTACTGTTCTCTCTGAGAAGAACACACACGCTTTCCAGCCTCGCTGTTTTCTCTGGCACGAGCTTATTGTTTTTTTCTTGATGACCCAATAATTACACTTAATAATAAGCTCAGCCTGATGTGATGCCCTTCTGGTAACACACACACAAGTGCACATGCACACACACATACACGCACATTTGTATTCATGTTGTTGGAGATGCTCCCAATAACAACTGAACTACTGTTGCCTGCACCTCACCCAACCTAACCTCACCCCACAGAAAACAGAGGGAAATCTTTTTCAAAGTCAAAGTCAAACTCTGTCCTCTCAGCTATATACACATAGACACTGAGACAAGATGGCGTGGCTCCAGATTTTACAACGTACAAAAAAGACACATATAATACGCATTATATAAATAAACTATAACTATAAACTCTATACTAGATGTAAAAATGTTCAGTTTGGTACAAGGTTTGTTTTTAATATCCAAAAATTGTGCAAATGTTGCATCAGCAATCAAGTGGAAAGCAAACAATACTGGAATGTAACAGTGTGCTTTATATGTGCAAATGATCAGGAGCAGTTCACTATAAATATACAATCAATCTATAAACATACAATAACTCTGAGACAGTATTCGAGCACAAGTGTAACATGGAGGACTTTTGTGCATGGAGCTGCATCATAAAAGAGTAACGCGTGAAGTGCAAGGGAGGAAAGTTCACAGTTCAGTTCACAGTTCAGGAGTGTGTGTGGGGGTAGTCAGATAACTTGTGGGAAAAAGCTCTCAACTAGTCTGGCCTTGCTCTTAAACTTCTATTTTGTGTTAAAAAATCTATAAAGGTGTCAATATATATATACTGCCTGTCATCCTGGGCACGTTTGGCCTCCACAACAAACCCACATATGTGCACATACAACCACTCAAGAAAAACACATTCTATGCTTTCTAATAGCCTTCTAAATAGTTTTCTAATACATCTTCTAATACATAAAAATATAAGGCCAATACTGTAGTTCACACAGGCTGCTCACAGTCGAAAGTGAAGTGTGTGTGTGAGCTGTTAAGAAGGACATATGGAACTGAAACTGACTCTCATTTACCCCAGTACTGAACAAGAGACTGAATAAACACAAAGTATGCAGTGTTATGAGTAACCAGGCACAAAGTACCACATAACAGTAATGTAGATACTCTTTCATGTAATGGAGTAGTGGAATTTCAGTCTTATTATTACTTACAATATTATTTATGGCCGATGTTTGACAGCATACATGTCGTATATATATATTTAAAATTGTACTTACATTTATACATTTATACTACTTGTACTCATTTCTTTATTTTTATTTGTGTTCCAGAAAATTTCCAGATTTTTTATTTAAAATTTACTTATTGTTTATAATGTTTGCACAGTCAAAAAGGAGCGGTTCAGGAGACATTTCACTGTGTGTTGTACTTGTATGACTATGCATGTGACAAATAAAGAATCTTGAATCTTGAATCTTGATCTTGAATATATTATCTGTGCCCTGTGCACTTCATACGTGTGTCTGAGCTTCAGAGGGTCACTTGGAAGTAAAGTAATAAGTGGTAGAATTTTCACTAGTTTTTCAAAATGGTTTTCCAAGAAGTAATGAATCATTTGTGAAGGATTTTTTCTGAGTAACTACCTCAGCGCTGCATTTAGCTGACTATAAATCAGTGTCTTAAAAAGAAATAGTGAGCATTTAGTCTTCAGATAAAAATGTCTTTCAGAAAACTTACATCCAAAACACTTTTGACACTGCACATGCCTTATGAAATACTATAAGTTGTCAAAAAATAAAAACAAAAAAACATTGACTTTGCCGCAAAACCTGCCAGCGCATTTTTTATTGCATAATTCTGTTTACCTGGTCTCCGTCTCAGTATTCTGAGCATGCTTGGTGCAGTCGCGGCCTGAAAAGGTCAGGACCCCCTCAAACTGGGCTGAGGTGGGACTGTCGTGGTGACCAGCATATGAATGAGGTTAATTGCTGAGGGATACTCATTAGCATACTGTGTGATGGAATCTCCCAGGCTTGATGCTGTCGCAGGAGACAGGCACATCCTCATTTACATATCGTCAGGGGAGCAGGTTGTCACTGAGGAGGCACAGAGAGCCTCCGTATGGAAATCCCTTGAGTGAAATGTTTCTGAGGACTGATTCCTGTGAGAACCTGAACAAGCAAGTCATGATGGTAACCAGGCCCTGTAATGAGTCTTCCCAGCAGTTGCATTATTGAGGTGCAATTAGTAGCACCCTTAAAGGAGATTTCCACTTTTCTTTTTTCAGAATTTCTGCATCATAAAAGGAAGAGTTCAATGAAACAGTCCAATTTACGCAATTTACTACACACAGCAAGTAACTCTTACGCAGGGATTAATGTAGAAACCTGACATTATGAAGTGTGGAAATGCAATTAATAGTAATAGTTTGTTTATATCATACGTAAATGCTAATATGTTTAGTGCCCAAAAGCTGCTTCTTTAGTTTAGAACTGCAGATCCAAGGCTAAAGTTGTTAACAAACACAAGAAATCAGTAGTCATCCAAAAATTCCATAAAAAATACATCACCAAAACGTCTCTCAACCTGATCTACATGCACCCAGATCTTCTTTAATGTGCATTCATGGATGTTGTTTAGGATGCAGTATGACTTACTGTGAGCTATAAAAATGAACCAAACCTCACTGCTATGGGCAGTCATTTCAGACAAGCGGGGCTGGTATTCAAAAAGCAGTCATAAATTAGAGGACTACAGTCCTAAACCACATTGACAAGGATGTGTGACCTTATGAAAAGCTGAATGCAGTTTCAGCAGGCTGAGTGCCAGCAAGGATTTGGGTGACTATTGACTTCCAGTGCTTACCAGCAACAGTAGCCCCATAGATCTGGTTCTAAACTAAATGTGGCATCATTTTCTTTCCTATCATTTAGTTCCTCCTGCTCTGATTTGGACAATTAGACACATGCTATTGCACATTCTGTTAAAACACGACATTCTCTGTCATGTTGCTGCTACAAACTGCACAATTATATTTATTGCTGTTTAAAATTGCACAATCATATTTATTGCTGTTCTGCATTTTTTGCATATTTAAACTCTGTTCTGCATCTTTGCACATTTCTACTGCTAGAATACAGTACCGGTCAAAATTCTGTATTTATCCTCTCTGAAACCATTGTCAGTTGTACTGAACGTTGTCTTGTCTTGTCTCGTTAGTTGTATTGTTGCTCTTTGTCCTGTTTGCACTTGTGTTCTGTTCTGTGCTGTTTTGCTCTGCTCTTGTGTTGCACCATGGTCCTGGAGGAACGTTGTTTCGTTTTTACTATGTAAACTATGTTACTATGTGCTGAATTGAATAACCACTGTATACCACCTGCTAATAACAACAACAACATAAACTACAACATTTATAATAATAATAATAATAATAATAATAATAATAATAATAATAATGAAAACATGTGACATTTTTATGGTTCCATTATATTATTTCAGAGTACTATATATGAAAAATAAGTTACTGGTTGGGGTGTGAATCACTAGGGGCACTGCTGTATGATATTTTTACATAAAACTCTATCGTGCTAATGTGTTTTTCAAAGGATAGCGGTATGCTAAGTATTATATGACATATTGCAATCATTTATTTTGAAACTTCATAATGCATTAAAAAATCACTTTTGATGATGCATTAAAAAGCTGGAACTTTTGTGAAAGAGGCCTTCTGTGACCATATATGCACAGTGCCAGTGTCATAACAGAATATTTTGCTGAGCAATATTACTGTAGAAATGAAACTACAATCAAACTACACAATCAATGGCTTAGTGTCAGCGCCACCTTGTGGTATGTGTGTTGGTGACATTTGTAGACCCATTAAAGCATAGAAACGGACTTACTATGAATTGATCTTTTGGATTATTGATATAGTGTCTAATATAACTGAATATAGGGGCTTGTTATGTTGCACTGCCTGTAATGTGCATCAGTTAAATTCATTGTCTGCAACATTGGTGCTTTGCAGTGTCACCTTGTGGACTGAAAAACAATCAGTTAAGGGGCTTAATATTTAAAAAATGAACAATTACAAATTAAAATACTGATTCTTGGCCCTCTATTTATCACTAAAAATTCTATGTTTTATAATTTTTTTCTTCCATTTTTGCTTCAGGATCCAGAATTCATGCTCTTTACACCAGGCAGTGCATCTTGGTGTGTTTGCCTTGGGTACAAGCAGTTTATGGATCGCAGCACTGCCACAAATTGTGACGTTTGCAGTGAAGCAGTGGTGCACCTGCAGCTTGAGAACCAACTAATCGGCTTTATTGAAACACTGTTGGTTGCCTCATGTTGCTTTGAAATTCCACAACCTGCTAATTGTCAGCTCTCTTTTATGGCTGAGGCATTATGGTATTCAGAGTATCATGACTCACTTGAGCAGCTGCCTTTGTAACTGTGATTCATTTTCTTCAAAGTTTTTGTGCTTGTGTTACTTTCTCCACCGGCAAAAGATCATCCACATTAATGTACGGACAGAATTTTCATACATACAGTCCCTCACTCAGAATGCTTCCTCTAACAAATATGCTTGTGAGAGAACGCCCCTATTTTCATAAAGGCCAAGACAGGTAAAGAATGTGAAAAGTATGTTAAAGAAAACATACTGAACAAAAAATATACTGTTCACTCCCAGGAACACAAATGGAAATTAAAGCCTTTTGAAGTAATGATGGTGATATCACCAGCATGAACATGTTTACACATTCCCTAGCCCACCCATTCATAATGAAATGATGCAGAATATTGTTCCGGCAGACAATTTGATACATACTACATTTCCCATAAAGCATTTCTCCCCTGCCAGTCCCACAATGGAACTGACAGAAGAGAGAAATGCAGACACTCTCATTAGTGAACAGCACTGAAGCAGTTGTCCGCCTATTTCAACAGCAAGTTGGCCATGTATCATAAAACATGTTAGATCCCTAATTACTGGCATTAGTTAAGATAGCAACTCATGTAGCAACTGTCTAAAGATTGGCTATTTCATTGGGATACTGAAAGTTTAAACCCCAGTGATGCGACAGCCTTCTGTGGCTGGGAGTCTGAGACAGGACAGTTGGCCTGACTGTCTCTGGGTGGGTAGGATTGTCCTTTTTCTCCCCCTTCACCCAGCATGGTGCTAGCTAGCACAGTCTCTGTTAGCGAAGGTAGTTAGTGTTCTCCTTCAAGCGTGTTGAGTTGTTCAATCATTTTGCACATATTGCACAAAGTTCAAGATGTGGTGGTGCTTCATGTGCCTTTGGGAAGCATGTGATAGCTACCAACCTCCCAGTGCCGGTAGTATATAGTGACAATTGAAGACCTAGTGGGTGGGAAGAAAATTAGGGAAAAGCATCCGTTTTTAATGCAGACTATTCTGTCCCTATGACTAAAAAGCAAAGAGGTCGTGCTGCACTTCAGCACAACAGTCAGTCTAGAAATGCTACAATATCATTTGCCTCTGATACACCCCTTTAAAATCAAGCACATACTTTCACATGACAGCACATGTCAGATGTGTGTATGGATTAAGTTTCACGTGCAGTGGATAATTGTTACATGGAACTTGTGTGAGTTACAGTGTCCAGTGAAATATGGCCTTTTGCATTCTCCCTTCTTACTCAGTCAAAATGTTTCAATGTGCGCCAGTAATTGGAATTCTGCAAGTTATCAGCGTGTGTGTGTGTGTGTGTGCACCAAGTGCTGAATAGTCCCCTCTAATTAGAGACAGAAAGGAGTGACAGGACCAAGACTACGGTTCATCAGAGGTCTCATACACACACACACCCACACACGGCTGAAGTAAGAAACAACACACTTAAACGTTCTTATGTCATTCCCACTGCAGTCTGTGATCCGTCTAACTGCAAGAGGGATTGGGTCATTGCCTTTCCATTCAAACTCCCTGCTATTGTCTGCTGTAACCAGCAGTTGTAGCTCAATCTGGTGGTGGTTATAACTTCATTTTAAATGAAGCCTGTTGAAGCCATCAATGACTTTTTTCTGAATAAAGTACCTGGTGGTGGTGTAGACAGAAGACAGCAGTAATAAGGTTCACATTTTTCCTATGTTCTAATTGCCGTAACATCTGTAACTCCTCTCATAAAACACTTGACATGGCTCGAGTGTAATTTCAGAATATTCATAATTCTTGCACTGAGCCTCAGTCTCTCTGGTCAGATCGTATTAACTGAAGGTAAACTTAACGCTTGCCAGTTCATGTAAGCATTAGTTTTGGATTAGTTTTGACAAAAGGAAATGTTCAGAATGAAGCTTATTTCCAAATATCACACCTATGAAGCTAACTAATGGCTGTCATCCATTGCACACAACCCTGACGGATCACCAGTGAAAGAATGCCATATTTAATATATAAGGGCCGACTTCAAATTTTGTGCCACTAATAGGACACGCCACCTTGAGCACAGGGCAACTTTATAGCTTACCTTGTTAAAGTGCTCTTTTTGACAAGCAGCAATGTGCATTACGAATCTCCTGTGATGTGGTCAAAGTAACTTTGTTTATATTTTCTCCTAATCAGGAATCAGTTCAGGTCACCCTGTAGGCCAGTGGTCTGCACGTACTTGCATGCAGGCACCCACCCACGACAGTGTATGACACTGTCATACGTGCAGACCACTGGCCTGTAACTGTAACTCTCTATCATTCTCACTGAATCTGCTTGAAAACGCATTTCTTTTTTGAGACACTACATTTTTTTTAAAATGACCAAAAATTAGGTTAACACTTTAAAGGTTACTGAAAGGTCATTGAAAACTGAACTGATGAGATTAATGTAGTACATAAAATAGTAGTCATGTTTTAAAATGTACCATTTACTCCCCAGTCCATGTATGCATACAATGCATGTACATGCATGTAAAGTACTGTGCAAACTGTACCTTAGCACAGTACTGTACTGAGCCACGTGTCATTTCTTCATATTTCGCTTCTAAAGAGCCAGACTTTCTTGTATTTTTAATGTAGTCTTAGGGGACAGTTTTCCAGGCTTCCTGAAGGACTTTCAAAGATTCTCATTTTGAGTCCAGTCGCTGAAGCTGACCAGTTTCAAAGGAAGCCACACAGTGACCTATGTATGAATCATTCAAGCAGAACAAACGTAATCTAACTTAAAGCCGGAACCAGTGAAGAAACAGGTGCAGATGATTCCAGATGGTCACGCGGTGGTCAGTATACTAGTGGTACTGAATGCTGAGTGGGTGGAACACCTTTATCTAGGCACCTTGTATCTTTAGGCACTTTGCAGCCTGTCGCAGTAAAACATTTGTTCCCATTTCTTTCATTTAATCTACTCAATATACCAAAGATTAGATATTTAGATATTAGATATTAGATATTTTTGCATCAACAAGGTGATTCAAAGCAAAATATAAAGAAATGAGGGGTGGCTCAAAATTTTGCACAGTACTGTACGTATGTCTTGGGGGCCTGTATTGTCATTGCATCATTAAATTGTGAATTACAGCATGCACTGTGATCAGAAATTATAGATGAAATTAACAGCAGATCATGATGAAACCAGTGGAACAAATGCTGCTCATTTGATCGTATCTGAAAAAACATCTAAAGAGTTGATCAAAGAGTTGATACTTTGCGAAGTTCGTGCTATCAGTTCTGCAGGTCTTTTCACAGGCTGGGGAGTCCAACAGGATGCTGTCTTAAGTGCTGTCTTAATCGACGGCATGTGAGATGAGGCGTGTTCAGGAAACCAACAGAATGAGCAGAACTGACCTTCCGCAGTGACAGCAGTGCTCAGTCTAATCACGTCGAACTCCACAGCATTTGATAGGCCTCTCAACCAGTCTTACCCAATTAAAAAGCTCTCCATGCAACTGCAGATGGAGACACGATTACTAATCTATAAACACAACTAAGAGAAGCTCAGCAGTACACGTCTGGCAATAAGGGTTTGTAATGGGAATAAGGGTTTGTTCAGATCACCCTGCTATAAAAATCAGCAGTGTTTTGGACGCTGATATACTGGTCATCAGCAATGTGTTGGAGGCTGGTATTTTCAGTAGGACCACTACAGAGTGATGGAAAAGAATGGGGATTTTTATGGTTAGCCCATTTTTTCTGGATCTTTCTTGCTGTCTTGCATTGTGCTGTCTTAGCAGAGTACAGTCAGTACAACAAAAAGCTCTAAAATCTGACTGAAAGCTCTCACAGATTTTGTGTGAGAAAAAAAGTGGAAAAATAGCAACTTTTTCCAAAATATCTGAAATTATGGTTTTGAAATAAGTTGCTCAGAACCCCCCTTGGTTTGACAGCTTTCAAAAAGGACGGACCAGGGCATGCAGGGACTGTGTAAACCTGCATTTATAATAGAAGGGATCATCATGACCAGTTGTTGACAAAAAAAAAAAAGCCAGAATGGAGTAACATCCACAGCAGAACCCTTAATCAGACAGCAGGGAGAAAAAGTTCAGTTTTCTCAAAGATTGCAATACCTGGTTGAAAGAGAGAGGTTATAATATATTAACTGTTTTAGGCAATGCCTATAAAGATGTTTTTGGAGTCCCTGATTTTTTTGGAGATCCTTCAGGGCTTTTGCAAGAGAGAGAACTTAGTATTAAACTAAATGTCTTTATTTTTGGTCCAAACTATGGAGAGTAGTATTGGTATTAAATTATTGGTATTATCGGTATTAAAAAGTAGTATCAGTGTCACTATCGGTATCAGAGAAATCCTAACCATACCCTAATGATGATTGCTGTTGAAATCATATGTGGAAAATATTCTGCTCTTACAGATCTCGCTGATTCTTGCAGCGTATCCTTTTGAGATCTGTCCTCAGCCTTTCTGCGTTCTTGCCTAAGAACCATGACAGAATCATTGAGCCAAGGCTGGGATTTAAATCTTGCCTGCCAGGCTCCAAGAGGGGCCAGAATGAAAAGATGACACTAAATTCTCAATGCCAAACTAAGGAGCAGAAATAATGCTGAAATTTGGGAAGGAAGCTTTTGTATTACAGCCTCAAACACAGCAGCTGTAGAGGGATTAAAAACTCTGACATTCTGATAGTCGAGTGGTTGATGGACTGAAAATGTGTAGAACCTTTAACATGCTGGATCAAATCAAAAGAGTCCAGCAAAAGATGACTCACTGACTGTGAGCTCATCAGGACAACAGTTATGAATATTAAAATGACCCAGGATCAAAATCCATCCAAAGAACCTATCCGTCATTAATTCTGTCAGTCCAAAAACTCTATCCGTCATTAATTCTGTCAGTCCAAAGAACCTATCTGTCATTACATCAGTCAGTTCAAAAACAATACCCGTCATGATGTCCATCAGTCCAAAGAACCTATGCGTCATTACAGATCCTGAAGATAACACGTCAGAAGATTCAGAAGACAATAAAATAAAATCTCTCTTTGATTTTTGATGAGTGATAAAATCTGTTTGAAAGAGGTGGCCCGTAAATAAGAACAAAAAAGCAAAGGACATACAGATTTGATGTGCAATAATTTAAATTTGGTAAATATTTCAAAAGGGGGAACTTCTCTACCTTGTCTGGTAGTCTTTGAGCGTTCGTAAAGCAGCAGTATATAGGACATCATTCTGAGAACGCAATCAGATCATCAGTTTCTGCTGGGAATGAGAGATCTGCAGATGTGAAAAGTCACTTTAATTTTAAGACTTATTTGACACTGGTCTCATTAGCCATTATTGCCATAAAGGTAGAATTACTAGAGGTATGTAATCCAACAACCAATGATTATTAGTGTGATTGCGGAAGCAGTAACACTATTGTTCAGCTTAAGGTTTTATTAGTGTGATTGCATCAGCATTCACACTACCGTTCTTCTTAAATTTTATTTTCATTGGTGTGATCACATCAGCAATCACATTACTATTCTTAAGTTTTATTGTTATTATTATTCTTTTTAAAGCCAAAAAAGGCTTCACGCTAGTCTGTGTTCGGCTGATCAGGGGCCAAGAATTGATCATTCAAAAAGTGGTTGAGAGACCTCTGTAATATATAGGGAGAGAGAGAGAGAAAAAAATGGTCGAGTCACCTTTAAAATGTGTGTCGGAGAGAGAGCCTGCGATGTAATGAAATAAAGGTCCTGGGAACAGACAAAAAGCTGAAAACCCAAATGCAAAGAAACAAATGCGGAGTAAAACACACAGCACACTCATAAACAGACTTTAAGATACTGAAGCTCGTCAGTTTTATAAATAAAAGACATGTGTCACTGTTTGTTGTGGTTTAATTGAAAATAATCAGCCCGTGAATGCTGTTGTGTGTTGAGCCGAACTTACACTTAAATGGCTTGGTAAGAGCTCACAAGCTGCCGCCCCCCCAGTGGTGCAATGCTAAAGCCTGATCTCTGAGTCAGACAATTGGGGTTTGAATCTTCAGTAGGAGAATGCTCTCTTTTTTTAATGCAAACATTTTTTTCTCATAAAAACCAATATTTGGGAGTCTGCAATCACTGATTTTATAGCAACCATGCAATCGCACTTCACATTTTCTCATAGAATTGCATCTAGATATTATTTTTCTTTTTATAGTTGGAATTTGGTGCCCCTTCTCCTCCTACAGTTTTTGAAATACTGGCATGGTTCCAATGTCAAAACGACCGTTAATATCCGGTGCAGTGCACGTGATATTCAGATTTTTGATTGGTTGATCAAGGACCAAGTATTGATCATTAAAAAAAAAAACTATTTTTGTGGTCGAGTTGGCTCTGTGATATATGGGGAGAGAGAGCTAATAATCGAGTCACCTTCAAAATGTGTGTTGGAGAGAGAGTCTGTGACGTCACGGCTATGGCGGTTGAAAAAGGACAAAAAAATGGAGAAACGCAAACACGAAGAAAAAAAAGCAGAGCAAAACATACAGACTTAACCACACTAAGGCTCAGGTCTGTCACGCGCACCAGACCGTGACGTGCACGGGATTCCAGAAATGACGCACGTCACAGGGTATTTAAACTGCATGGCGGTAGTTAACCAACGCTCAGTCATTGAGTCTTGGATCCT
>JBBPCZ010014347.1:132-34564 GCA_037974445.1 Brycinus macrolepidotus
AAAAGTACACATACAAGTATATATGGCACTATTCTGGCTCCATACCAGAGTAACAGGAAGTGTGAAACAGAGGTGAAGAAGAAAGTGTAAACAGTGCGAGCAAACGTCTTTTTACGGGTGTAAATTGAAAAGTACACATACAAGTATATATGGCACTATTCTGGCTCCATACCAGAGTAACAGGAAGTGTGAAACAGAGGTGAAAGCAGGGTGGAATGGATGGAGAAGAGTGGCACTATTGATTTGTGACAGGCAGGTATCAGCAAGAGTGAAAGGGAAGGTGTACAAGAAGGTAGTGAGACCAGTGCTTTTGGCAACCTGTGCTTTTCACAGATTAGAGCAGGTTCACCCTGAGCACATGTGACAGACGTGAAAGGATCTGTGGAATCCGTGGAGAACGTTATGCTGCCTATAACATCGTTCAGCTTGACCGGTTTGGTGGTGCGCCAGTGACGGTCTGGGGAGGCATATCCATGGGCGCACAGACCTCTACAGGCTAGACAACGGCACCCTGACTGGCATCTTTAGGTATCGGGATGAAATCCTTGGACCCATTGTCAGACTCTATGCTGGTGCAGTGGGTCCTGGGTTCTTCCTGGTGCACAACAATACCCGGCCTCATGTGGCGAGAGTATGCAGGCACTTCCTGGAGGAATCAATACCATTGACTGGCCCCCACACTCGCCTGACCTAAATCCAATAGAACACCTCTAGGACATTATGTTTCGGTCCATCCGACGCCACCTGATTGGACCTCAGACTGTCCAGGAGCTCAGTGATGCCCTGGTCCAGATCTGGGAGGAGATTCCCCAGGACACCATCCGTCATCTCATTAGGAGCATGCCCCGATGTTGTCAGACATGCATACAAGCATGTGGGGGCCATACAAACCCCTGAGTACCATTCTGAGTTGCTGCAATAAAATTTCAGCAAAATGGACTAGCCTGCCACATCATTTTTACTTTGATTTTTGGGGTGTCTTTGAATTCAGCCCTCTGTGGTTTCATGCTTTCTTTCATGCTTTCATTCGTAACACATTACCCAGTCCATAGTATAGATATCCAGCATGATTTTTTCCCATTGAGATCTGATGTGTTTTCAAAGTGTTCCTTTAATTTTTTTGAGCGGTGTATATATGTATGTATATGTTCAGTTGATATAAAAAGTGTACACACCCCTGTTAAAATGCCAGGTTTTTGTGCTGCAAAAAATGAGACCACAAAAAAATCATTTCAAAACTTTTCCCACCTTTAATGTGACCTATAACCTGTACAATTCAATTGAAAAACAAACAAATTTGGAAGGGAAAAAAATATAAAAAATAAAAAACATACAATAAGCTGGTTGCATAAGTGTGCACACCCTTGAACTAATACTTTGTTGAAGCACCTTTTGATTTAATTACAGCATTCAGTCTTTTTGAGTAGGAGTCTATCAGCATGGCACATCTTGACTTTGCAGTATTCGCCCACTCTTCCCTGCAAAAGCGTTCCAAATCTCTCTCTATATATATGACATGCATACATATACATACATATATGCTCAAAAAAATTAACTGTATGTGCATAACCCCGCGGAGGCATAGTGGGTAGCGCTGTTCGAATCTTGATCCTGGCCTTGTGTGAGCAGAGTTTGTGTGTTCTCCTTGTGGTGGTGTGGGTTTCCTCTGGGGTCTCCAGTTTCTCCCACAGTCCAAAGACATGCACATCAGGTGAATTGGGGATTCTAAATTGACCGTAGGTGTGAGTGTGTGAGCGAAGTGTGTGTGCACGTTGTGGTGGGCTGGCACCCTGCCCAGGATGAGTCCCTGCCTTGCATCCATGGGATAGGCTCTGGGTACCTGCAGCCCTAGTTGAGATAAAGTGGTTACAGAAAATGAATGTATGCACATATTTATATCAGCATCTTAATATATACTGTGTATGTGATGTATCTTATATATCTGGACTAATATTAATGCGCTAACAATAATGTTATAGTATATGTCCACTCGTTTTGAATGGACACATTGAGAGACGAGGCACATCACTTTATAGAACTACTGTTCCCATAGGGCACACCTGGCGCTGCGCATGCGTAGTCTGGAGCACTTCCTCTGATATAAATGAGGATGATTGTGAGTCAGAGCTCGTCAGTGTAGAGGAACCCAATGATTCCCATATGCCCAGTGGTCTCCTTCACCTATGGTGAGTAAAATTAAATAAAACCACACATTCCGGGATTATGTGGCGGCAGAAAGGGCCTGGCCACGGTTCTGAGTAGGTTATGGGGCCACTGGGATGTGTAAATGATGGTTTGAGCGGGTTATTTACAGGTACTACAGCCCGGGGGGGATGCGGGTTTTCAAGGTTGCTGTTAGCCCGCTAGCCCGCTAACAGCGTGCTAATCCTGGTTAACCGATTGTTCATTGCGGTGGATGTGTCCTCTGTCCCCCTGTTCCTTTGTCTCCCTGTTCTTCTGTCCCCCTGTTTTCCTGTCCTCCTGTTCCCCTGTCCATCTGTCCCTCTGTCCTCATGTCCATCTGTCCCTCTGTTGCAGTGCCCAGCCGGCTAGGTGAAGATGCCAAAATGGCTACCGGCAACTACTTTGGATTCACGCACGGTGCTGCCGCGCAGTACAGGTAAGAGCCCCGTGTTTGTATTTGTGTTTATGATTTTCGGTGTTAGTCTCTCCTCCCTGCTGCAGTGCGGGCCGCGCCGTGCTCGGTTCCCCGTGCCCCGGTGCCATTGTTCGGCAGTGGGGGAGGGGGCGCTTCGCAGCGGCCGCAGTGTCGCTATGGAGGAGTTAAACCTTTATTAATTCGCTTTAAATATATACAGATTTTCTTTAATGCGACCACGGCTGCGCTTCGTGTGAACGCTCTGCCCGGGAGCGCTGGTGGCCTCCTGTATGTGTGTTTAAGAGTCCGAGATGACCACAGCGCTGCTGTTTTGTTTTGTTTACGGAAACACGAGCGGGTTTCACCATCGCGGCTCAGGGACGGGCAGAAGAAGCCTCGGTGCGGACATTAGGAGCTTGTAAAAGGTTTCCGGGTGCTTGGACACCGAAATCATGCCCGGTTTACCGGGATAAGGCCTGAAATAAAGGCTATGCTGTGTAGGGTGTCTGCGGTTAGCTGAAGCTCTGCACCAGCGGGCTGACTCTTCCCCTACACGCTGAGAAAAGCAGAACACGGTCTCAAATGATTTATTGCAGTAGTAACCTGTATCGTTATCGATTTGAATAATGTGAATGACCGCCCCAGATGTCTCAGAAGGAAACGCATGCCACGCTTTGCAGCTCGCTGCTCTGAATGACAGGAGATCTTATTGGACATCTGTCAAGGACTCGCTGAATGTCACTTCGTGTGTCTTCAAACAGTTCAGCCGCTGCTTTCTCTGTGGCCTTCTTAGACACAAAACCCTCTCCAGTGTCTGCTGGAAAACAGCTCATGCTGTCAATAATAGTTGTCATGATGCCTCCACATTTAAGTATTTGTAGATACCCGATTTACTGTTTTATTTACTGCTTTACACACGCTGTATTATATTTTTTGTGCGATGAGACTCTACTTTCCTGTGTTGGTGCAGGCTTATGTCAGTATAAGTATTGTGTGAAATTGTCCCATATTGTCAGACATTAATGTTGAAATAAGTAAATGAAGACACTCAAGATGCATCAAGTTCAGAAATTGTACCCCATGATTTTTGTTTTTTGCCACCCTGTATTTTTTTTTAATTGAAAATCTTTCGTCTTTTATATAATAGTATAAGGCTCTTTTGTTTAAAATGTTATTTTGCTTCAAAAATAAAGCAGATTGTTCAAACATACTTCACTTTTCAAATGTTTAAGTTTCAGATTTAATGTGCTATCGTCCATACCACAAAAACAAAATCCTCTTTCTGTTATTGAATGGCATACTTATTTAGGTAGTTTTATTTTTTATCATATATTTTATGTGTTTATTATGAATAAACACATCTAAACATACACCAGTTTACTGTGAAGTTTCTTATGTCACTTCTTTTAGCCGTATTTTGAGAAACTTGTAGTTATGATGTAATATTCCACTCTACATGAATCAAGTGCTTAGTATGTTTGAAAAGGGTGGCGAGTCGGGTGCAGCAGAACTTTATTTTATTTTTTATTTTTTATTTTTTTATATATACAGTAGTCACAGACTTGGGAAGTAGAAGGTCCTTCTGGTTACTTCCCTGTAGTTCTATAGCAGTCTGATTGGTGAATTGTCAAAGCAGTTGGGCTAATTTCTCGAGGCACCCTTTTTTTGCTTTTTTGTGCGTGTACATACCTTACAGAATTTGCACCTGTTATTTTTGGTTACTTTGTTGCTCTGTTTTTTTTTTTGTTTTTTTTCACATCAATCACAAATGAACTGTAGTACGTTTACTGTGGTACCTTTTTATAAACATTTGCACTGATTTATCAGACTTAAATAGTAAAGGGGAAACTAGCTCTTTGAGCCTATTACAGCGAATCTCACCTCACCATATTTACACACACTTTTCATGTCAGTATGTACATCATGAACAGTGTAGTGACTGTATTTTGTATTCTCACCCTCTTCCTGATGCAGGCAAAATAAGTTGTCTACATTTAAATAGCCACTTTTTTTTGTGTGCATTTCAATAGATGCTTCTCAAATGTCAGGCGACCCAGGATGACCTGTATTTCGAGAAAGAACAAGTCTGGTATTTCTAACCTAGTGTATTTCTTTAACCTTTTAGGGTAGATGCAGATGCACACAAAGTGCTAATTGCCCATGCTGTTGTGTTTTACCATGGCCAGCATGAACATGCTCAGGCTGTAACTGCTGTCTTTAATGAGTTATGCCTAGTATGCGCTTTATGATTTTTGTCTGTCCCAGATGAAGGATGACAGTTGTGAAACAATCGTGGTGATTTCTTTGGTTGTGGCTCCTACCTCAGACTGTGAGAGAGATTCAAAGATGGCTGTCGCCATGAGCTTGTGACCAGAGATAGGCTGTGGTTATTTTCTGACAATGTCAGAAATTTAGGATGACCTTCTCACAGTATGTGAGCTGCTACGACCTTCTTTGGATTTTTCTCTGCACACATTAAAAGCACGGTTGCCAGAGTGCAAGCAATCTTGTTTTAACGCACCAATAGCACATGCTGATGGCGTTTTGTTCTTCTATATTAGCTTGCATCATATCTTACAGTTCAGTAGATGTCGTCATCATACAGTCTGCGTACCTTCGTACACACTGTCTTGCAATCTACACACGTTGTACCCACGTTTGTTAGATCCATGTGGAATGATCTTATAAGATTGCTGAAATCACAGTCTGTAGAAGGCATTAAAGGGAGTTGGAGTAAATGTGCCCTTTATATGCCTTTTAAGAAAGGAACACAGACTGTCTGTTTTCTTCAAGTGGTGTTCAGGTAGTATGACCTGGAAGAGGCATCAATTAGGGCATTAGATCATATTCCAGCCACTTCATAATGTGCTAAAGGTATTATTTATATTTTTATCAGTAGATTTACATTGGAGTAAATGTAAATGTTAAATGTTCAGTGTTGATATTTTTTTCCCTGTTTTTCTCAGATTGTTTGTTCACAATAATGTACTTTTGTGTAATAAAGCTGCTTTATATGTATGCCTAATATGATATTGTTGGAAACTTTTCTGACTGTGTAACGCCTCTACGTGTCCTACTTCCTAAAACAGAATTGATATTAATTTGACGGCTTCAAATGTTTAATAATTGAAGATTTTCAAAGATTTTTTTTTTTTTTTACCTGTGTATAGTAGCTTTGTCTTACAAATAAAAGTGGGGTTGAAAAACATGACAATGTTTTGCTCAGGGACAACATAAGTTACTATGTGATTACTTCAAAAGAGCAAAAGAGATCTTTTAGTAAAAAAAGCTAAATTGATTATTGCTAGTGTAGGTGGGTAGGACGTTCTCATCTGATTTTAAAGATCTGTTTTCATAGGTATGTTTTTAATGGGTTCAGCTTCTTTCTTACAATATCCTGCTATCTTTTCGTATCATCCATTTAACATTTTGTGTGGTTTTATTCACCCAAAACAGCTGTTTTTATGAGCAGTCCCTTAAAACTGTCCACATAGCCACCCAGATAGCCCACATTTCTGCTCCAACCTAACTTAAGATCTTGAATGTAGGTGACATTTGTTCTGACTGGCTTCCCTGTACTGTACATAATTCAAAAGCAGTCTAGACTGAAACACTTCATTTTACTTCGGTAGGTGGGACTAAACAACTGAGGGTGAATAGGCCAAAATATTTAAATGTGTTTGTTCCTGACATCACAAAAATGGCTTTTGCAACAATATTTGCATATATGATATAAAATGGTAATGTACAGAAATGTAAAAAAAAAAGAAAAAAAAAAAGGCAGAACTATCAGAACCTTGTGTGTAGTGTGTCCTCACGGAAGTATCACATTGCATGATTGATACATGGGGAAAATGTCAGAAATAACCCTTTAAAAATATTGAATGTATTTATTTAATGTGATTACCTTATGTTTTCTTTTAGTAAAATTAAAGAGTAGCAGGTATGCTAAAGACAATGGAAAATGTAGGTCGAGGCTGTGATATAACGCTGTGTTTCACTGTTTAGCTGCTACTGGACATGATCAGCTCATAAAGAGTATAAAGGAAATTATAAACAGCATTTGCACTCTATTCAAATGATTCGATAGGTGTTAGGTCTACAAGCTAAGTATTTAAAAAAAAACAAAAAAAAACTTCTGCGTTTTTGGGAACCAAAACCAGCAATTGTTACATTTTCAGTGTCTGAAAAATTCTGAGCCAAAGTTATTTCTGAATTTGCTCTCTACACTGCAAAATATGACGATTAGAGAGAGAGTTTGGGAACAGAAGTCTACATAAGTCTAGAGCTCTTTTTTAATAATGCTAAATAGAGTGCTCATGGCAATGTAGAGTTACAGATATGAGGGCTAATTTTCAGTGGTGCTTCTTGATCTACATTGACGGTGTAGCTATACTGACGGTGTAGCTTTTATATTAAAAAAATCTTAAAATGAACATTTCAAGATACATCTTTTTCACTTTGATCTTTCCTCATTGCAGTCAGCAGCCGGCCGCTGGGGTAGCCTATACACACCCCACCACGGTGGCCAGCTACACTGTGCACCAAGCACCAGTGGCGGCTCACACAGTGGCCGCAGCCTACGCTCCCACTGCCGCTACAGTTGCCATAGCCAGACCCGCACCAGTCGCTGTGGCAGCAGCAGCCACCGCCGCTGCTTACGGAGGGTACCAGCCTGCCCATGCTGCCACAGACTATGGATATGCCCAGCGGCAGCCTGAGGTGCCTCCCCCGCCTCCCCCAGTCACCTCTCAGAATTATCAGGTGAGTAACAGTGTTTAAAAATGTGTTGTTACAGTAATATATGTGTGATGTTACAGTAATGTGATTCAGTTTTTCCTGTAATTCGATTTAAATTCTTCTTCCCATTAGTTACTGGATTTGGATTGCTTGGCTTGAGTTTTGCCACTCTTTTTTGTCATGCATGCTCCTAAATACATTTTATAGTTCACCGTTTTCTTGTTACTCTTGCAGGATACCTATTCTTATGTTCGGTCCTCAGCCCCGGCTGTAGCTTATGACAGTAAACAGTACTATCAGCAGCCTACAGCTACAGCAGCTGTAGCTGCAGCAGCTGCCCAACCACAGCCAACCGTGGCAGAGTCCTACTATCAAACAGGTGATGAATTTACTTGTTATTTAAATGTCATTACATGTGTTCATCTTCTTACTTTTTTGCTTAGTCTTAGTCTTTATTTCAGCTGCTGAACCTTTTTTGCTTAAAGGAAATGCCCTGGACTAGATTGATTTTATTGTTATTGGGAGCCGTTATGTAACTGTCAGGCATTAATTAATTCTCAAATTACGGACTATGAAACCTCTCAGGCTTTCATAAGAATCTTTAAAATAGCCTGCCATGTAATCCCAGTGGCAAATCATTAAGTTTGCCCCATTGTCCCATGCTTCATCCTAGCACCCAAGACTGGATACAGCCAGGGTGCCACCCCATACACACAGACCCAACAAACACGTCAAGTTACAGCTATAAAACCAGCCACCCCAAGCCCGGCCACTTCCACCTTCTCCATCTATCCCGTGTCCTCGGCTGTGCAGCCAGTGGCTGCGGCTGCAGCTGCTGCAGCCTCGGTGGTCCCATCTTACTCCCAGAGCCCCACCTACAGCACCAATGCTGTCACATACTCTGGTAAGAAACCCACCTTTCTTGAGTCGCTGGCTTGAGTAGAGCTCTCGCTGTTGATTATATTAAGTAATTCTGTAACTAATAAAGCAATCATACATGCAATTTAACAGCGAACAGTTTAACTTCATATAGATGTCGTTTGTAACTATGGACATTTATGCGTTAGTAAGATCTTGCTAGTTTGCTCCCTTTCTGTGTTTATAACAAAAATTTAAATTATTGCGCCCCGTGTGGAAAAATCCAAAACAAAGTTGGATACTGCCACAAATTGCAAAGTAATTTGTAGGCCGACTCACCACTAACGTGTATTTTATTAAAAGTTTTTAAAATCAAGTGGTGGTGATGGCCCTACTGTAATTTGAGCCACTATTTGGCTATATTATGTGGAGTTTTTTTTTTTTTTTTCTTCTCCCAAACTTTTGTCTGTGTTTTGTCTTGTGTAAAACGTTTCTCCATAAAGATTTGTCAGTATTATGTATTTTTTTTTTAAATCTTAATTCAAAAGAACAGTGTGTCTGCAGGGTTCCATTCCAACAAAGCAGAAGCAGACCTGATCAATTGTTAAAATGAAAACCTGCATCCACACTAGGTCTTTGGGGTTAAGAATGGACGCACCTGCTTTTTACGTTGTTTAATCATTGCTCTTGTTCTCAGGCACGTCCTATTCAGGCTATGAGGCAGCTGTATACTCTGCTGCATCCTCGTACTACCAACAACAGCAGCAGCAGCAGAAGCAAGCTGTTGCAGCTGCCGCAGCCTCTGCAGCCTGGACAGGCAGCACTTTCACCAAGAAAACCCCCTTCCAGAACAAAATGCTTAAGCCCAAACAACCCCCAAAACCGCCACAAATACACTACTGTGATGTCTGCAAAATTAGCTGTGCCGGCCCACAGGTAAGTCATGCTTTTGGGTATGTGTTAGTTTTCCCCCTTCCCTCTAAAGATTTTTACCTCCCTACAGCAGAGTAGGTGGTATTTTTATTTGTGAGGACTCTATAAATAATTCAGTCTAAGGCAGTAGGTGCTTTAACAAATTGAACACCAAGTTGACAAATTTTGTGTTTTGTTTTTTTTATTATTTTTTGAAATTTAGTTTCGTCTCACAACCCCCCACCCCCATTCATTTTTTTCAGTAACATTGTTCTCAGTGTTAGATGTGTGCTCATTTGTTTTTATCATTTTCTGTCTGAGCTGTTATGCATGGATTCATCACTCACCACAGTTGAGGATGTTACAAATATGAATGATTCTTTATGAAGGCCTTTCTGTTCATTTCTAGACTTATAAAGAGCATCTGGAGGGACAGAAGCACAAGAAGAAGGAGGCAGCACTGAAGGTTTCTCAGAGCAGTAGCAGCAGTAGCGGGGGCAGCAGCTCAGCTCGTGGCACGCAGAACCAACTGCGCTGTGAACTCTGTGATGTCGCCTGTACCGGGGCGGATGCCTACGCCGCACACATCCGTGGAGCAAAACACCAGAAAGTAATTGATTCATTCCTCAGTGTGACTGCCTTGTAGTTTAGACTAAGTGAATAAATGAATATATAATCATAGTAGTTTTATTCGTGTGAAAAACCTGTACAACTACTTCAAATTTAAATAGTAATCAAATGATTTCTTCTACTTGCAAACCTAAATTTGGTACTAATTCTATGCGCACACTTGTTCACAATTTCTCCAATTCCATGAGCTGTGAATAAGAAATAACTAAAATTAAATGTTAACCCTTCTATAGGCTTCTATAGAGTATAGACTTCTGAATACTTCTGCTTGGTTATTTTTCTCCCTTCCATGGTAGGTTGTAAAACTGCACACCAAACTGGGAAAGCCTATTCCTTCAACAGAGCCCAGTGTGGTCACACAGGTGTCCACGTCTACCACGTCAGTCCCCAGCAAGACGGCCAGTGCAGCTGTAATTAGTTCCACCAGCAGCACTGTATCTGCTCTGCCTGCCTCCTCCTCTACCATCTCCAACTCGTCCTACCTGAAACCTGTTGGTATGGTAAACAGCACCATGACCTCAGCTGCACAGGGCAAGAGTCCTGTCCCCAGCAGTGTTTCTGCCACTGCAACTGCTGTCAAAAAGGTCAACACACCCAAGATCAACTTTGTCGGTAGGTACCTTTCCATGGGTTTTGTTGCATGCACGGTTTTTCCCCCTTGCATTACAGATTTCACCGAAGGTTGAAATACATGGGGTCTGACACGTTATCTATTAATTAATTAATTAGTTAGTTAGTTAGTTAGTTAGTTAGTTTTCTTGGGTTAATTTAATTTTGTGTTCCATAAGCATGGCCAATTCTGGATGAGCGTTTCTGTGTGTTGTATTTAGTCAAGATTCATTTATTCCAACAAAAAGCAAATACTTTAAATTATATTTAACTATCTACATTAATATAGGTTGACCCCTTTTGCATTGTGTAGTAAGAAGATAAGATAAGATAAGATAATCCTTTATTAGTCGCACAAGTGGGAAATTGCTTTGTCACGGCAGAAAGTGGACAGTACAAAGAGCAGCAAAGATTAAAAAAACAATAGAAGAAAATAAAATACTAAACTAACAGTGCAGTAAAAAATGTACACTATACAATCTAGAAATATAAATATAAAATATGGATATCTGTATTGTAAAATATATACATATATGTAATCCAAGTTCTTCAGTATCGTGCTGTATGGTCTATTAGCCATCCTGTAGTAATGGAATTTGTTACATTGAGCTTTCAAAAATCTAATGTAGATTTACCTAATATTAGGTTACATCATATTAATACTTTTCTGCTTTTACAGGTGGGAATAAGTTGCAGACCACTGGTGTTAAGATGGATGACTCAAAGGTTGAGGCAGCTAAACCTTCCCAGAACTCATTGGTCACACCGTCACAGGAGGTTAAGAATGATATCCCTGATTCTCTGTCCCCGCAGTCCGCCTTGGCAGCTTTGCAGAGTGATGTCCAACCTGTCGGACATGACTATGTTGAAGAGGTAACCTAACTCCTACAAAAGAGCGTGCACATTTACTAATATTTACCATGACATATCCATAACAAAGATGTCTGATTTTACAGGTTCGGAACGATGAAGGAAAAGTCATCCGGTTCCACTGCAAACTGTGTGAATGCAGTTTTAATGATCCCAATGCAAAGGAGATGCATCTAAAGGGAAGGAGACATCGTCTGCAGTATAAGGTGTGTTTGTGTGTGTGTGTTAGGGAGAATTTTTTTTATTTATTTATTTTTTTATTATTTTTTTTATTTTACAAGATTTGGTTGGTTTGTTGACCAACCATGTATGCAGCCACTAGTGAGTACTAGCTACCACTTTCTAAAAAAAGTAAAATAACTGTTTGATCAGAAGTCAGATTTTTAACCTGTACTTTGACTCCACATTTGAGACTGTTATTTAACTTGCAAAGTAGGGGTGGGAGTTGGAGGGGGGGTGTAAATCACCAGTTAGCTTGATGTACCAGTTAGTCTAATGCCAGTTAGTCCTATGGTTAAAGAAAATAATCACAGAATTGTCCCGGTAACTCTTTAAAATTCAAGACGTCAGTTTGTTTGTAGACATCAGTTCTTTACTCTCGGAAATACATAACTTGCTTATTCAAAGTAAATTTTATATCATTTGAAGTATTTACTCAATAAGTGCTAAGATTAATACCTGAATAATAAACCTGCAGTTAAGGAATCCATTCAAATCTGAAGACCATGTAATAATAATAATAATAATACATGTAATAATAATACATTTACTTGCTCTCAAGGTCGCTTTACATATAGTGATATTTCATAACTGCCAGCAACTTGTGGGAAGAATTTCACTAAAGTAGGTTACATTATTTTAACCGATTGTGTCCGTTACTTGTTTTGTACGTCTAAGTTTCTAAAGTAGGTACATTTTTGTCTAGAGACGCTTAAGCAGTGCCCTTTTGTGACACTTTCTTGTTACTGACACTTAAATCACTTAATGCTATTCCTCTCACAATGCAGAAAAAGGTGAACCCAGACCTCCAGGTGGAAGTGAAGCCTAGCATCAGAGCCCGGAAGATCCAAGAAGAGAAAATGAGAAAGCAGATGCAGAAAGAAGAGTACTGGAGACGACGAGAAGAAGAAGAGCGTTGGAGAATGGAGATGAGGTGCAAATCTCGATCCAGATATTGAGGTTGATTTTGGTTCGATGTTGGATCTGTAATTCCCTTTCTGGTCTGTAGGCGCTATGAGGAGGACATGTACTGGCGACGAATGGAGGAAGAGCAGCACCACTGGGAGGAGAGGCGCAGGATGCCTGATGGTGGATATCCACAGGGCCCACCTGGACCCCCCGGTCTCCTTGGGGTGAGGCCTGGAATGCCCATGCCACAGCCGCAAGGACCTGTGGTTAGTCTTTCACAAGATAGAAGCACTTTAGAATGGCCTATTCTGTTAATAAAAATATTGTCTTGCATACATGAAATGCAACTCAAAGTGCTTCAGCGTGTTAAGACAATGAATAACACACATATAAAGTGTAAAATGATAGAGCATGTATTTGGTAAAACAGGAAATGTTTGTCAAAGTATCAAAACAAATAATGAACAAATAAGATTAATATAGAGTAATATATTTGAAATAGAAATGTGAAGCTTAGATGCAAAGCAGTGAGTAGGAAACAGGTCTCCTCGTCTTTACATGAGATCATGTACACTGCTTCAAAACCAATTCAGGTTGTAAAAAAGGGAAAGGAAAGTTCTCTTTTTAGATGTATTCATCTAAGTAACAAGTTTAAACATGCTCGTGTGTACAAAACATGTAGTTATTACTCTTCATGACTTGGTTGTTGTGATGTGTGTTGTTTTAGCCCCCACGTCGCCCTGATTCCTCTGATGATCGTTACGTGATGACCAAACACGCAGCTATTTACCCCTCTGAAGACGAGCTCCAGGCCATCCAGAAGATTGTGTCCATTACAGAGCGTGCCCTGAAGCTTGTGTCTGACATAATTACTGACCAGGACAAGGGCAAAGAAGAAGACAAGGAGAAAAAAGAGCCTCCCAAAGACAGGTGAATCAAGTTGCTTTTGCTGCAGGCCTTTTTGGATTTCTTCACTGCTTGCATTGTAACAGATTGTCTTTCTGACCTGAGCATTTATTGTATCATTTTGGGTTTTAGCCTATTTTTAAACTGGGCAGTAAAATACCTTAAACTACAATGAGTATAGCCCTCTTTGTAATTGCACTATTTGTAGTCTAGGGCAGCCCCAATGAAAAGTAAAATTTACGTTTACAATGAATATTTTAAATTGTCCTACTCCTTTCTTAATTGTAAGAGGCAAAACTTTATGAATAATCTAATAGTCTGCTAATTGTTGCTTACCTCTGTCTGATTTCTGGTTATACTAGCACTTGTTTATACCGGTAATTAAGCGATCAATATTGACGGCCCTAGTGTTTATAGCAATGTCCACACGGGCCTTGTGTTGTTTTTACCTCTGTGAGACCCTGCAGAAACTGTCTACTTCAGTATTGATAGAATGTTAGTTCTTGACTTTTGATTTTCTCTTCCATTTTAACAGAGCATTGAAGGGAGTGATGAGGGTTGGCGTCTTGGCCAAAGGTCTGCTTCTGCGGGGGGACAAGAATGTCAACCTCGTTCTCCTGTGCTCTGAGAAGCCCAGCAAGAGTCTGCTGTCACGCATCGTAGAACATCTCCCTAAACAGCTCACGGTACTGATCTTGTGTGTTTATTCAGTGTAATTGTATATTTTGTATTAGCCCTTACCCAAACTGATCCAGAAACAGTTTGGTTTTTTTTAAACAATGCTTTCGTGAATTAACTGTGAAGTGATACAGAAGAAAATCAGATCATTATAGAAATATTGCACTGTGGAGGGCAGAGCTTCACTGGATTCTTTGTGGGGTCTTTTTGCCCTATGTTTATTAGCTCTTCTTTACTTATCATTTATCAAAGTTATATGTTAAAGTATCCTCATATCTGTGGGAGTTTCGGCTCATCTTATCAGCCAGCAGAAAACAATGAATTATGATGTCTCATGCTTCTAGTTGGGTTTCATCTACCGCTGTTCTACTAACCCATGTGTGTTTTTTAGCTGGTGACACCGGAGAAATATGAAGTGAAAGGCTCAGTCCAAGAAGCTGCCATCATCCTGACTTCCTGTGCTGAGCCCAAGATGCAGGTGACCATTACGCTGACCTCACCAGTCATTCGAGAGGAGAATACCCGTGATGGAGGTTGGAAGAGACATTGTTCACTTATCTCAACCACCTATCAAATAATTTGACACATTGATTTGATACCCTAAAGAGCCCATCTGCTGGCACAAAGGAGATGCTATCAGATCCGAATAATATCGCATTATGTTTGAGCATCTTTTGAAACAGAGAGTGTTTTTGCTCCTGTGATGAAGCAGAACTAATATAATATGAAGTATAAAACCTGGTTTGTGCTTGAGCTTGGTCACAATGTGAATGGAAAGAAAATCCATTGAGTGCCTTCAAAAGCCTTAAAAATGTAAAATATTTTAATACATTCAGCTTATTTAAATTGTGAAAGCAATTTGCTTTTATTTTTGAAGTATATTTCATTTATGATTACCTAATTCTTTAAGAGCTGAGCATGCTGGTAAATGCTGAACATCTTCCTGGAAGAGATATTTTGAAGGCAGTTACCCTGTGGAATAGGTTTACCTCAATGAAACATCACCTGTTTTTGTGGGGTGGACATTCTTATTTGTTGTAGGGGTAGTGCTGGTTCTGGCCTTTTGACAGTTCTCCACTGCCAGGTTTTATTGGTCTTGTGTTATTGAACTAATTGCCAGCAGTGTTGCTCAGGGACCTCTTTTTGTAACACCTCTCCAGTGCTCTTGAAGCTCTCCCCAAAACAAGCATGATAAGTGTTTTTGCATTGTGTAAGTTTAGTTAGTCCTGAGTAAGATTCATTTTTGTTTCCTGTGTTCCAGGGGATTCTGTACTTTGTATATTCAAATAACAAGACATCATATAGTTGAAAGACTAGGAATCAAGGAAATAAACAAGTATTAGAGGTTTGTGAGAAATGAAGTACTGAAATGATGGTAGAAATTTGTAGGAAAGCATGTTAATGTCCCCACAGGAAACAAATGTTTTGTCTGTTGGTGAAAAGATTCACCATTCTGAGGTCCCTTGTTCCAAAATGAAAGTGCTCCCCTGAGTGAATCAAGCCACCGTGCGATGAATGACAAGATTTGTTCATAAACTTGTTACTAATACACTTTCTCTTACTCTAGAAACTAAAATTGGTCTACTGGGACAAAAAAGAAAAAATAATTAGGAAGTTTAGCAACCCTTCCTTGTCTTGATTATTTGACAATGGAGAGTTTAAGTAGAAGCAGCTGAAATGATATTAAACTTGGGCCACAAGTCTGCGCTCTGTCACTGTTCCTGTTTGGATCCTTAGGGGAGTATCAGTAAGCTTTTGGGAGGAAGGCTTTGTTAGAGGAATCTTTGGTTGGACCTGGGTTTTACAGTCTTCGGTATACAGTGGCCTATGGGGGTTTTCCGAACCCACTCATGACAGGTATGCATGCAGTGATGTCCTAACCCCTCTTGCTGGGAGCTTCATGTTTTCTTTCCGGCACGCATTGCTGCCTTCATGTATCCAAAGCTTTTACAAGTCCAGCCCAAAGCCTCCTTGCGTTCTGAATAACTTGTTTCCCATCTGAGGCTACGTCTACCAGCTCCGGAAGGATTTTTGACCAAGGTCCCTCTCCCAACCCCCCCTCCCCCCCAAACACTTTGCCACACCTACCATTGCCATGCCACTGCAGTGGGTTACACCAAGCATTCCTCTACTGCAGACATTCTACATCTTCCTTGATGTACCCTTTTTGTTCCACACTCAAAGCCATAGCAGCCCTTCATCATCCTTTGCTTAACAAGATAAATGCAAGTATGCTATTAGTGATTAATTAGAATTCATTTTTAAGGGGTTTCTCCAAATTTCATAATTTCATTTAAGACCTGAAGTGGATCTGTAACCAGGGAGAGGCAGCTTATGTTCAAAGGGATTGGGCCAAAGAATTGAACTAGCATCCAATGCTAAGTCTATGGTTGTGACAGACTCCCCAGAATATCAAAAATTGTTCTGTACAGCTAGTTTACTTTAGACACAAAAGTAACCTCTGAATTTATGTATGTCTTTTAGAATTATACTCATTTGAAGGATATACTGTTAGCACTTTCATTTAGAAACTTATCTGTAGATGTTGGCAGATTTAGAAAGTCAGTATTTGAGTAATATAGTGTGATATTGTGCAAATTAGCTTACTTAAATGCAGATATTAAGAAGAACCCTGGTCAGTTGATTGTTGGCATTTGATGCTAATTCTTTCCTTGAATTTCCTTGAATTCCTTGGTAGACTGTAGTTTAGTTTTCCACAACTCCATAATCTGCTTTAGTTGTGCAAAATTGATGAAATTATGAAATTTTTGTTAGAGCCCTCAAGAAGAGCTGTAGACGTGTGAAGTTGGCAAGAAATTTCTAAAAATTGTCAACATAAACTCAACAGTACTACGCTAATTTGAGTGCCTATCCAGTGGTTTGGTTTTAATTTTAATGGAGTATTCATTAAAGCTGTGCAGATCACGTATTCAGGATGGTTTTCTCTGCCGTGAAGGTTCTCCAGCTAATGCTTGATTTTAGATTTATCAAAGTGTTATCCTCAAAATTGGAGGATTTTATGTAACCATGATCATCCCCTCTCATTCCTACGTTTTTCAAGTCTGTCAGCACTCCTAACTCCATCGTCTGAGGCCCTGTTTACACTTGGCATTAAAATTTGTCCAGGATCTGTATGTTACCTTTATACACATTTTAAAAGACTGGTCTATGCACTTGTGTTGGGATCTAGTTGCCCTGATCCTGAAGTAGTGTGGACAGCTTGGCTTGATGTAGCTCATCTTAGTTATTCTTGTGCATCTGTATGTGTATCAAAACTGACTTTTAAAAGCAAAAACGCCATCTGTTGAAAAGCCATTTGTTGCCAGTGAAGGACTGTACACAGCTCTCCCACTCCTCTTGGCAGTACTTTTAACCCATATTTTTCTTTTGACTGCATTAGGTCTGACTGTTAAACAAAACACAGATGTCTTTTTGTCCTGCCATTTTGAAAGTACAAGCCCCACACCAGTCTGATTTTAAAAACTAATTGGGATTCGATCAATATCTGCATTCAGGAGCTATATTTGAAGAGGTGATAACCATATTTTGGTCAAATGATCCAGTCGCCACGAATGTCTCACGATAATTGGACGTTAATGCCAAGTGCAAACAGGGTCAGTGTATCAGTATAGCTGAGCATAAGAATGTTATGGGTTCCCTAAAATGTGATGGATGACTCCCATATATGAAACAGGTGCAAATGTAATTGTACAAGTTACAGTTAAGTAGATATGAGAGTAATCGGGGAAACAACTTGGTATGTGTGGCAATGTGTTCTTAGCAGTCTCTCTGACCTGGTCAAACACCCGTTCCTCAACACCATTTGACAATTCGATCCATTTTTAGATGTAACCTCGGGTATGGTGAAAGACCCAGCGGACGTCTTGGACAGGCAAAAATGCCTTGACGCTCTGGCTGCCCTACGCCACGCTAAGTGGTTCCAGGTTCGGAACATCATTTTTCTTTCTTCATGTAGCCTTATGAGATGCATTCTTTTCGTTTGCTTATTTAATTTTAGTCTTTAAGTTTTTGATTTGTTGAAATTGTAAACCTCAACTATTTTTGTGGGGGACAAAAAGTAATACAAGGATGCTAACAATAATAAAAAAGACCAGGAATTTAAAAAGGAAAAAAAAAGGTGTTATTATTTTTTTTTTTACTGTATTTGTGTGGTCTTAAAGTGCTAAGCATCCTTGCATACGTCTTAATATTCTTAGGTATATAATGTGACTGAGTGTATATATTTAAAAAAAAAAAAATTCCATAAGGCTGCAGAATACCTTTGCAAAAAAGTCATCAATAAGAGCTTTCATGTTGATTGTTTGTTCTTTGTGATTGTTTTTGTTTTGTTTGTTTTTGTTTTTTTATTTTTCTTTAGAAAAGGGATTGAGAGGAAAGGAACATCTGATTAGTTTACTGTGTGTGAAGTTGCTCTCTCAGCAAACACACAGGCAAAGTAAAGCAGATTTCCTTGACTATGTCAGTTCCTGTGCTACTCTTTCAGACTGATCTTTTGTAAATGAAAGTTTTTGATTGAAGTATTTGGAAAACTGAGGTCAGGGTTTACAAGATGACCAAGGAGACATTCCAAGTGCATCTTGCAAACTTTGAACTCCTGTACTAACGACGAGGTAAAATACTGCTGGGAATGGCAGCTTATTCGTAAGCACTGGCAAAAGAGTCTATAAACTAAGTAAAAGCTTCCATTGTGAACAGTAGTGTTGCACCTCTTTGGGAGCCCCACATATGCTGTATGACTTCATGTAAATGTTTGTTCTTGTCACTAACTAACTTGGCTTTATTGCACTAAAGGCTAGAGCCAATGGACTCCAGTCTTGTGTGATTGTTATTCGTATCCTGCGTGACCTTTGTCAGCGAGTACCCACCTGGTCTGCTTTTCCAAGCTGGGTGAGTAAGAAGACTACAGACAGTGTGCTGAATTTTGTTAGGATTGTTGAGGCGTTTACACACGGAAGGCCTTTTATTCGGAAGCTATGAATAGATTCAAAACACACATATAGCTGATTTCTTACACTCAATGTTTTTGATTTTGAAAATCCAACATTTTATTGGGCTTTGGTATTTTTTCCTGGTAGCATGAACTTACTCAACCTATTGCTTTTGTCTCTGTTGCTGGCATGGTAAGGAATAGCATAACTAATCAAATGCATCCCAGCAATTAGAATTTTTTTGTGTGACATCATAAGTATGTCTTTTATTTTATCAAAAAGCAACTCAAGCTGAACTACAGACATCTAGGCTATGCGGGGAAAACTCCTAGACAGATTTCTGCATCTTTGCACTTTTCCGCAATGGAAATTATTTCCTACGTCACTATGCGTCTGATATAGCTGTAGTTCGGAGGAAAATAGTGTTTGAACATTCTACAGACTACATAAAAATGCTCAGTATTCAGTGTGTAAAGGCCTTTATTGTGACTTATGTCCAGAGACACATTGGGTAATATGTGCTATTGCTAGAAAGGGCTTCGGTAAAGAGCCTGTAGCGGTATTTTGAGAGCTTTTGTCTTATGTCAGTCCAGATATTATTGAGCATTTATGGTACTTTGGGTAGCCTCTTAGTTTTAGATGCTGTAATTTTTACTAGGGTTATGGGTAAGTTGTCTTCTCAGTTTTGTTATTTATGCTTTATTTAGTCTAGAATGGATCATATCAGTGCCCTGAAATGCAGTTTGTGGGATGTAGACATTGTACAGTGATTTGTGTTTTCTATCCAAGGCCATGGAGCTGCTTGTAGAGAAGGCAATCAGCAGTGCCTCTGGACCAATGAGCCCTGGTGATGCGTTGCGACGGGTATTTGAATGCATCGCCTCTGGCATCCTGCTTCATGGTAAGATTGGGCTTGTGGACCAACTGTTTGTTTGGTTGTTTTTTTGTTTTTGTTTGTTTGGTTGTTTTAAGCCAGTGTATGTAAAGCTTGGGCTTTGTAATAGATTTAAAACATCTAAAGATGTAAAATGGTCAGGTATTGGCAGAAACTTTAACATGATGGATTAAGCACCCCCTATGAAAACTGGATGCGTGTAAACATCATTCATTACATGTCCCAATACGTCTGATACACTTTGCATTCAACAACGTGTGTGTGCATGTGAGATTGTTTTCCGTTTTGTACATTTTGGCTTAGTCTAGTGTTTAATTGATGGCTGAATGTTCTGCACAACTTTTGCTCTGGTGCATTGTGTAATTGGTGCTTTGTTCTGCTGTATAGTAGCAACATGCCTAGGCCCCGAAGCAGCAAGCCAACCTCAAACCACAATTTTCCCACTGCTATGGTTTATTGCGGTGTTTGCAGCAGATGTGATGTGAGCTAACAGAAACATGGATGCAGAACTTGTGTAGCCAGGTGTTCTCTATCCAGATTAATCTGGTCTTGTGTTTTCTCTTTGTAGAAAATGTACCATTCTGTGGTACATTTGTTATTGTTGAAAGAGAGAAATTGCTTGTTTTTTTGCCAGAAATGAGTATCAGCTTCAGAGTGCTTCCAACATCTCTGTTGATTTCATAATGATGCTAACATACAGCTGCCATATTAAGACCAAAACAGACCAAATGTTCTCATTTTAGGCCCTTCTAGTTTAGATATGTCAGTAGTTTACAATTTTCTTTATATCATTGGATTAAGGTGGGCTAAACTGACTACAAATTGCATCAGTGTAATAAATTCAGAGGGTGTTGCTTTTTACACACTACTCCTAGCTCTTTTTTTCCCCTTGCATTTTAGGGGAGCAAGCATTTAGAATTCCATTCATTACACCATAGTAATCAGAAAGTGGTGCATCCTCGGAGGTGCTATGGATGACTGTACTGTAAATGAAAGACTTGACTGCTGTTTTTTTTTTTTTTTTTTTTTGCCCAGGTGGTCCAGGGTTAATAGACCCATGTGAGAAAAATCCCACAGACACACTGGCTGCCATGGAGGAGCAGCAGAGAGAAGATATAACTTCAAGCGCTCAGGTAAACGTACAGCCATTATACACTCCTGTCTCCTTTAGAGTGATCTTAATTTGCTGGAGCTCATATGATTTGAAGACATGGAATAACCAGGATGAATCTTTTCATAACTGATGAAATACAAAGGTCTATTAGTTTTAAGGAGTAGATTTTGTCACCACATAAAGATACTGACTTCTGTGGATAGGACACCCATCCCCTAAATTTAATTAATCAGAATTAACTATCAGTAATAAACTAAGCAAAGTTGCAGACCATAAATTGAGGGGTAGAACTGCCATACTTACAAAAATGAAAGAGAGGAACTCTTTGAAAACTGGGTTAAAATATTTCAGATTCGGATTCATAGTTATACAGCAGACCTCGTTGCACAGCAGAGGTAGAATCAGGTTATTTTGTGTGTTGTTTAAGAAAACTACTATTGACATGCTGATCTTTGTTTCCGCAGTTCGCTTTGAGGCTGCTGGCATTCCGTCAGATCCACAAGGTTCTAGGCATGGACCCCTTGCCTCAGCTGAACCCACGTTTCAACATGCGGAACAATCGCAAGAGGCGGCGTGACAACAGTGATGGCACTGATGGTTTCGAGGGCGAGGGCAAGAAAGACAAGAAGGATTATGATGGCTTCTAAACTTCTACAAGCTCCGCGGACTTGCTCTTGGCCATTTCAAAATTCTGTGTGCGCCAGTGGTGGAAAAATCGATTCCTGTAGGTCTCTGCATGCCATTAACTGCTCCAGAAATTGTTTGGTGGCTTGTAAAAAGCCATTCACTGAGCGTCACTTTGGCTCTCAGCTTTGATATTAGTGCCCTTCACAGACCTACAGTGGCAGCTTGGGAAATGCTTAGCTGCATTTTCGTGACGTTCTATGATTTACTAAAGCATTTAGTACATGCAACTTTTTGCTGACACAGAATGAAGGAGTCATTGGTTAAATGTGCTCCAGTCATTCAGGATTCTCAACTGGTATATGCTTATTTTGCTTGTGCTGAATGTATGTGTAAATCTTAATGTTTGTACCCTCTGGAAACACTAGCCTGCTAGTCTTGTGGCTGCTTACTTTTTCCATACAAAGAAATGGACCTAAAAAGTACACATGTAAAATTTTAAAGAAAATAAATAATGAAGGTCCTGCTGCATTTATGGCAATGTACACTATCAGTTTCAGGAAAATAATGAAACCATGTTAAAGTTCCCTTTAAATTTCAATTGGATTTTGTCCATCTTTTCCTAATCTGTTAGCATAATGGAGCATTTTTTTTTTTTTTTTAAGAGGCAATGGATTGAGCTAAGAGAGAACCAGTTGGCAGCGGACTCAAATTTGGTTGTTTTTAAGTTACTATAACAGACTTTTGCAAGGGTAAACTTTGCAAGTGTAGTGCTTTTTTATGTTTTTTTTTTTTTCTTTTGTAATTGTTTTGGATGGAGACATTCCTCATAACCACAAAACCTAAGCTAAAATGTGACCCAGTTGTACGTTTGTCGTGTTGTGATGAATGTGACAACACTGACTCAACATTTGAAGCCTACAAGCATGTGTTCCGTAGTGCTAATAAATCCTGGGGGTTGGCTGTTAGCTTTTAGCTATTGGTGAAGCACATCCTTGGCTAATCAGCAAACAGAAATATCCTGAACCTCCTCTAATTTGCGTTGATGCGAAGTGGTGAGAAGCTGAGCTTGTTCAAAGGCTAGACTGCAAGTGTGTTTCTGATTTTCCACAGGCTTTTGTTGCATAGCTGTGTTGCATTTTCTAAAAAGACACTGATCCCTGAGAGCAGACTTGGGTCATATAACCATGAGCTACCCCTGCTTAATAGCCCATTGTTTTAACACATTTCAAACCAAACCGACAGAATACGTCAAAGCATTGTGATGAAGACCACAGCATTTGCATAAGACAGTGATACTTTGTATTGCTTCTCCTTTACAAGAGTTGCAAAGGAAATGATGCACCCTGAAGGAGCTGCTGAATTCCAGACTGAGAGCAAGGTAGTAGTTGTTGACCCAAGTCTGCCTAAGCTTTGTGTTTTATAGTGTTGTAATCCCTAAATGTATCTGTGTATATAAGCATATATGATCATATGTAGCTATGTGTGGGCTATGTGTGATCTCTAATATATGACCATATATCTTATCTTGCAATAGATCTTCAAAAAGTCTGTACAATTTTATGAAAGCATGGCAGTGTTCAAGTTCTGTTATTGTTTTATAGATTTTTTTTTTGTTTCATCCGTTTATAGATGAGCAACTGCTTGCCCCTTTTTCCCTGGCTTTACAGTTCCTAGTTTGTTGAGAATCTATTGAAGAGAAAAACACATGGGGGGGGGTTAAAGTGTTATGTCAGTGTTGTAATTGCAGATGTAGATCTATCCTTTCAGTTACCAGTCATTCGCTGTTACGGTACTACTGCATAACAATAGACATAATAAAGACCTTTACAGAATCAGTCTCATTTTTTTCTGTTTTAACTTGATGTAGATGTATTCATGGACAGTTTATCTAGGCTACAACTGATGATCGTTGGTGTTAGGTGAACATCCTCACCCTCCTTGTTTTTGTTCGGTGTAACAAACTCAGCATGTTCAAGGAGAGGAAGGATGTGTGGAGGGACCATCCGGCCTGCTTACGCTGGCAATGGGCAGGAAGTGACCATTACTAACTTCTGAAGTGGAAAATTACCCTCTTGTATCCCTATTAAGGAATCCCCTGAGTAAATGTATTGTGCACACTTGGGTTGTGTTATTATTGCCACAAGGTTTGGCTAGCTTGGAAAAAAGATGGAATTGAATGGGTCCTTCCGTTTTCCTTCTTTAATCCTGACAAACTTCTGTACTAGTGTATCAGGAGAGTGGCTGAAGGCAGATAAAGGCTGTAATTTCCTAAACTCGTACAACATTGTCCGAAAAAATGCCTTCATCTCATTCAACGTTTCTGTACAAGTCAATATCTGAGATGTAATCTTAAGTTGTTTTTGGTGGTGTGTGTGTATATGGACCTCAAACAGATTTTTTAAATTATCTTACAGCTCAGAAGGTCACATTTCAGCTCTAGACGTTGTGAGAAGCTTCTAGAGGTCTTAGCAGTGTGTAAAGTGTCCATTTGCAATATGTGAACACACCACAGCACACAGTGTGAAGTGTGAAATTCTTTCTCTGCATTTAACCCATTCACCCACGTGAAGCAGCGTGCAGCCAGGAACACAGCGCCTGGGGACGGTACCTTTCTCAAGGGTACTTAAGTGGTGCCACTGGCAGTCCTGGGATTCAAACCCACAACCTTCTGATTGCAGGGGCAACTCCCTCACTACTAGGCCACCAGCTGAGTTGCGTGTTTTACTTTGATCCACTCGGAATGACTGTTGACAATTTGTTGATGTAACCAATTTTAAAAATTACCCTAATCCCCTGTGAAAGGGTGCAGTTTGGGTGCCCAGCGCGCCTCCTCCACTGTCCATTGAGGAAGTAGGCCGTGTGTGGAAAGGGTTTGATTGACAGCCGGCAGAGCCAATAAGAGTACCGCAGACAGTTGACTGGGAGGAGCCAGTGATGTTGGACGGGTGCGGTTTAATGTCGAGCAGGTTAATCTTCGACCGCGGAAATTTTCCCCGAGCGGAGGGAAGCGGTTCTGCGAGCTCTCCCGGCCTCTCGCCTGCCTGGCTAGTGGACGGGGTTCTGGACTATTTCTCGCCGAAATGTTGAGTTTGGGAAGCGGAGGAGCCAAGTCCAATAAACCTTCGTTTGTGTCCTACGTTACACCCGAGGTGAGTGACAGTCCGAGGGTCAGCACTGTCCCGAACAGGGTCGGAGAACCGGACCCGGGTGAGGAGAGAGAGGAGCCGGGCCTCTCTCTCCTCTCCCGGGTCCGGTTCTCTGACCCTGTTCGGACCTCCAGACTGTCTCAAGTCTGGAGGAAAATGGAAGTCGGGTTTTTTTTTTATCGGCGCTGTTTATGCTCTAATCTGTCCACAAAAAGGAACAGTCTGAAGTCACGGGATGTTTTCTTTACGCTCTTGAAGTTTTGGGCTTTTGCAAAACTTACGGTTTGAATAAGCTGTGCTGAATGTGACAGACGTTTCTGCTTTCTGCTTCTTCATCTGTATCAGAACGTGTAGCACACGCTTCAGAAAATCCACCCAGAAACACGCACACACACAGAGACGCACTCTGCTCTGAGATTTCATGCTGACATATATTCAGAACCTGGGCGTGCTCTTTTGTGTTTTTTGTTTTAGTTTTTTTTTCTATTTTTGTGTTTTTCTGGTTTTGTATTTTTCTGTTTTTGTATTTTTCTGTTTTCTGAAGCAGTTTTCCTATCAGAACAGTTCAGTGCAGGAGGGAAAAAAAATCTGCTCCATGGACAGGAAACTATTGTCCTCACACACTGCCCTCTGGTCAACTCTGCGCAAAATACACAGTCCGGTCGATTTTTCTCTCTTTCTGCATGATTTCCTAAATTCTGTGTAGAAAACATGGTCTTGGCCACAGTGTAACACTTCTGAAAAAGGATTCCACTCTTAAAATAAAAGCACAATTCAGTCTCAAAGATGTCAACAAAGCCACTGAAAGTGTTTCCACACGTACTCTTGTTAAACTGTACAGAAACTTACTGATTTTCTGTACAGTGGTGGTGTTGGGAACCAAAGGTCTCAATGTCTGTACCACAAATATGAACATTTATTTTGCTGTCCAAAACGACCTCTGAATATAGACATGTTTTCTGAGGGGTTATAGGTGGTAAGAGATAGTAAATCTAAATAAGGAAGTTTTCTCTACATTTAACCCATTCACCAAGTGAAGCAGCGGGCAGCCAGGAACACAGTGCCCGGGGTGCAGTGTGTGGGGACCTTGCTCAAGGGTACCTCAGTGGTACCACTAGCAGTCCTGGGATTCAAACCCACAACCTTCTGATCACAAGGGCAACTCCCTAACCACCTGCCACCAGCTGCCTTTAAGATTGGTGTCAGATAGGCTTGATGTTTACGTGGGTAATAAGTCCAGACGTGAAGGGTCCTGAAGTTATTCAGTTGTGGCAATCTTTAGTAGACTCGTCCTCATCTTTAAAACAAAGGTTTTTGCTTGAATTATTATTATTATTAATAATAATAATAATAATAATAATAATAATAATAGTCATAATAATAATAATGGTCCAAGTCGAAGTAAAATAGCAGTAAAAACGTCAAATCAGATTTTTAAAAAAAACTGAGTTACGTAGAGAACTGCTGTTGCCCTGAAGCTACTGTCTATCATTGAAACTGAAGTTTTTAAATTCCTCTCTTTTCAGGTTCTTTTAGTTGTGAGGTAAAAAAGCTTGTAAAAGGAAGTAAAAGGAATCCAGTCACTGAACAGGATTTAACAGAATTAAACAAAACACTATAAAAAAAGTAATTTAAACACATATTCCTGGGTAGATGTATGTAGCTGCTAACCCCACAGTGTTACATGTCCCTGACTCTTATGCTGTCCATTGCTGTAATTACTGAGGTGGTGGCTGTTGTTTATTGTTCAGTACTGACTGAGCAGCCGTTCTGAGTCAGCCTCATGTAAAATACAGAAGGTATGCTGGCGTGACTTGACTGTAAACATAAAATGTGCCCTACACGTATCACGGAAAGATGCCATTGGCATTTTATTCATTTATTTTTGTACAGGAAATAAAATCAGAGAAGGAACCAGTCAAGAAAGAGAGGCATCCAGATTTGCTACCAGGTAAATGGTGAAATGTTTTGTGTTGTTGCTGCTGAGCTCAGACATATTCATCAAGTGAATAATTTTTGCATAGTTTCAGTCTATTCTTGAGTTGTGTGTGGTGTTTTTTTTTCTTGGCCAGTTCCTCTAACTTAAGACAGACCTGTACCTCCTCCCATGGGGAACTTTTTTTGGTGCCCATAGAGGAAGCACCTTTGCAGATGTTTCATTCATCATCTTAGTATTAAAATTAGTATCAGTACTAGTTAAAGATGCATCAGAACATGCTCTGCTGAAAACCAAAAGCTGTTTTTGTTTGTTTTTCTTTTTTAATTATTGCTTTTGAATAAACATATAAAATGTAAAAAAAGATCACATGCTAATTAAGAAAATAAATTTATTACTGATTAAATCAACTTTCAGTGGGACAAATTAAGGCTAATAAATATAAACAGTAAATTGAGTTTAATTTGATTTGTGATGCTGAGTTTACCTTTCGAAAATGTGAATAAAGAATTACGACTGTGTTGGACTGTGGCATAATCTTCTAATGAGACCAGAGCTGGGAGGCAGGAAGAATGTGTGATGTATGATTTGAAGTGCATGAGGGTTTTACTGATTGGTTGCATTGAATTTTATTAAATAGAAGGTATTTTCAAAATTATATATTTAAGTATTGAATTTTATGACAGTTTCTTGTACATCTATTTAATCTAATTTCTTTTTTGGGTAAAAAAAAAAAGTCAGTATTTTTCTCCTGTTAGAATTAGCTTGCATTAAGGAGCTTGCATTAAGGAATAGTTTAAATCAAAACTGGTGTGGATATAGTTGTTGGTTTGAATTGTTATTCTGGATCATTTTAAACCAAGTCAGATCATGGTTATCTCTGAATACACTCGCTGCTTTTTATCCTCAGGGGAAGTGGTATTCTGTAGTGCGGACCCCATCCTCAAACACACTCAGGATGACATGTCTCAGCGGGGCATCTTCGGCACACTTCTTTGCACCAATTTCCGTGTCTCTTTCATTAGTGATGAGACACCGCTGGAGGAGACGGTAAGGACAGCCATTTTTAGTCATGTGTTATAATGTTGGTTCTAGGGGTGGCCAAGTATGACTATATCAGTTGTTACCCTGCTAAGTTGCATCACGATATGCCTTCCTGATTTTAGTCATCGTCAGTACTCGAGGAGGACTTATCAACTGCATGTTTCACAACAAGCAGAACATAATTTGTCCTGTGTGGCGTATTATGAGTTTAGTATTTAGAGCCAGTATGGTGATAGATTAATTACCCCTCCTTCTGGATGAGTATAACCTACACTTACAGATGTCAAATTAAAGCGGGAACATCTGCTCTCACAGCAGAGCTAACAGTTTCAGCATCAGATAGCATATAGATAGAGAAATACTGATTATTAGTATCAGTCCGTAATGTAAAATGTATTGACTCTTTGCCATTTGTGTTGACACTGGCACTAGGAGCCCTTGGTATTTTGGGATGTTGAAAACCTGCTTTAAAATTAAATGTTGAAACTTAGTGTCAGCTTATATCAGATATGACTGGATTCATTACAAAGATTGATTCATGGAATAGTGAACACTTGAGTGAACATGAGACTGTTCATACTGTTCAGTTAATACTCCAGGCAAGTGCAGCGAATGCATGTTGAAATAAGTTAAGATGAATCATTTTTAGCCTATGCAGTTTTATTGCTCTAAAATGGTGACGTTTTTGTACCCTCATATTTATCTGCACAAATCTAGTCACCATGTAGGGTGTCAAAGAGGAACTGTGCAGGGTGACCACTTTTACTTTAAGTGCCATTTCAGGAACTTAAATGTCTGACTCATTGGTAGAGTAAATTGTGGTGAGAAACAGCCACTGGTCTAGCAGTCTTAGCTATTGTAAGCGTTGCAATACCCTAGACAAAGGGTCAGGTTAACCCTTGCTATTTAGTGACTAAAGTCAGTTTTAACTAGTGCAGCACAATATGGACAAAATGCTACTATTGTGGTTATATTGCTGCTTATTGTGATATGTCTTGCAAGATAGTAAAAACACACTGATGAACCCTTGGTGTGATGTGATTAATTTCTTTAAAATGATTTGTTTTTGGATATATTGGTAAATCCAGACACCCACAGAAATGCTCATCTGTAAGGTTTGTAATTGGCTCACAGTGCATGGGAGAGTGGAGCACAAACTAAGGTGGAGTAAAATTGGCGAGATACTTCAGGGTTAACATCAAGAAATACTATAAAATAACTCATCAGTGGTTTTTCAGTTACTGTATTTCTAGGTCAAATAATTCAAACCTGTGTTATTTTATTTGTACTCTTATTAGCTGTAATGCAGCACCATTCGAAGCATATACACCAACGAGCCATCTACCTTGTATCTACACTCATTGTCCATTTTATTAACCCCACTTACCATATAGGTGCACTTTGTAGTTTACAATATGTTTACAATCTGTTTCTTTACATCATTTGTTAGCCCCCTAACATGACCACCAGTGAGCAGGTATTATTTGGGTGGGTGACCATTCTCAGCACAGCAGTGACGTGTGTGTGTGTGTGTGTGTGCTGCACAGAGTGGCTCACACACAGCAGCACTGCTGGAGTTTTTAAACACCTTATTGTGACTGCTGGAGTCCACCAACTAAAAATATCCAGAAACTGACCACTGAAGAAACACTAGAGAAGCATCAGATGAACCATCATCAGTAACTGTGTGTCGAATGAGTGTGTCGAATAGAGTGGATAGTAAGTGGACACTGTTTAATTAGAGTTTTGCATAAATTCACCGGACTTTTTTTAGTAATTGTTACAACTAGCTGGAAGTGATGATTGCATTTTCATTTATAGCACATGTATAGGTTACTTGTATTAAATACGAATGTTCTTCATATACTTAAAATATTTAGCAAAAACCAAAATGAATTAGGCCTGTACATTGCTCACCTTCTGCTGTATTAGTATTCTTAAATTAATTTTGGAATCATGATTAAAGTGAAAATGAAAATATTGCCCAGTCCTAGGTTGAATTTAGTCTGATCCCAGAATAGCACTTTTACTGGAATACTCCATCATGTGGGATGGCCTCTCTGCTAGAACTGAGCCATTCTTTTTCTCCTGAAAGAGTTTGCTTCTCATTAATTTTTTTTACAGCGATTCCAGAGTATGTCCACCCAGGATAAAGGCTTTAAAGTTTGTTTGTACTTCTGCCAGGGATACTGCTGTAAGGTTCATGGTGGTGAGGTTTCGATTGATATGATAGTGGAGTCAAAAGCAGGAAGTACAGTTTTCGTACACGCACAGTAAGTGGTATGAAAATAGAAAGCACGTTCTACTGGCAGCAGGAAATGTCCATACCATTTTAACACACACCGTGAGTTCCCTGTGCTGTTTGTCAGCACATATATCATTTGTTCAGCATTTCAGTTCTGTTTATTCCTTGACTGAGAGGTGCTCTGGCTGACCAGCTGCTGTCTGGGGCAGCAAATTTGGTTTAGCTCGTGCTCTAGTATAAAGCCTTTATAGCAGCTTAAAACTTTGATCTGGTCTTCACTGATAAAAGTTGACCCAAATTCATTTTTTGCGACGATGGTTAAAAATGGTTTTCCTCTGCTTGACAAAGCTGCTTATTGCTCACACACTCAAACAGCACAGCAGCCTGTTGCCACTGTTACAAAAATACAAAAACAGTTAATTAACCATCTAAATTAGTAGTAGCAATAATAGTTATTTTAAAAATGTGAGAATCATTGCAAAATCTTTTATTTATGCATTATAACAAATGTGTTGTTTTTTTTTTGTGTGTCTTTGACGAGGTTTGTTAAGGTGTGCAACTTAGCTAGCAGTAACTTAGTCAAAAGCAGATGTTGATTTAAGTTTAGCTTTACAGGTATGAGGAACAGATGTGGATTACTAAAGCACTGATGTACGTCGCTCTGGATAAGAGCATCTGCTAAATGCCGTAAACGTAAACGTAATGTTCTTTTTATTATTAAGAACATTCAGATATTTAAGATAATATTTGACCTCATGTCCTATAGTAGTAAAACCTCTGCTTTTTGGCTATGTTACAATACACCTCTGCCCACTCTCTATCTATCACAGAGTTAAAACACTTACAGAAGAAAAATACAGAAGGAAAATGGGTTATGATTTCTGTTAATTCACATCAACTTTAAGACTTTGGAAGATTACTGTGTGTCATCCAGGGCCCTTTTGTTGCAGGTACAGCACTTCAAGAACAAGCTCTATGGAGAAAATGACATCCCTCTAATGTGTGTGGACCATATCTATGGAGGTAATGCTGACTTGATAAACATGCCATTATTGTGTAAATCTGCACACTGTTTGTCTATTAACTGATTATTCAATTCAACAGAGGTCACATTTTTTGCCAGGACTTCACCGAATTGCAATACTTACATCCTTGAGGTTTAATATTCATGTAAATATTCATCTGGTCTACAGTTTACGATGAGAAGAAAAAGTTGATAACTGGAGGCATGCTGAAAAACAAATATCCATCCAAGATGATCATTCACTGTAAAGACCTGCGTGTCTTCCAGTTTTGTCTAACCTTCACCAAAGAAGAGGATGCCAGAAAGGTGAATCCACTTGTGAAGATTATCATTTATCAGTAATTCTGGCTAGAACTAACCAGATACTTTTTACATTAGATCTTTCAGGGTATTGCCCACCACTGCTTGGAGCCAAAGTCTTTAAAGTGTGTCTTTGCATTTTCCTATGCTGTCTCGAGGAGTCCAGGTATGAATTCCCATATTTGTAGGAATTCATTTAATGTTGAATGTTAGACCATTATAAAATAAATATTTAATTTAATAAAACCACATGTCACTATTGTTGGCACCTGTAGAGATTTGTTATGAACAAAATATAACTAGAGCATATTCCCATTACATTTTACTTTTTAAATCCAGTTGATTGTACCAAAAGCAGTGGGTCCCTGTTTCATTGGGGAATAAATAAGAGATGATGATGAGGCCAGTTTCCTGCAGTCATTCATCAACATGGAGAACATTAATTAATGCATGAGAGAGATGTTTAGAGAGGCAAAAAAATCTCTAGGTATGACAGTAGCAGATTTACAAATCCCCCCCCTCCCCCCCCCCCCCACCCAAATTATTTTTTGGTTCAACGCTCAAAAAAATTAGACCATGAAAACAAAATACATTTTTTCTTGCATCAAATTACAAACAACAACCACCTGGTTTTTGCTAGACTCTGTTGGCTAGATTCAGGTTCTGTGGTAAAATTAGACAAAAATTTGGTATTTTTAGGTATCAAACATGCAAGGTAGGTTTAGTGTATAAAGACAGTGTAAAAGAATTTATCCACATTGTTAAATATAGTGGATAATCTGTGATGTTTTGGACTGTCTTTCCTCCTAGGAACCTTGTTATACATGTCATCATGGACTCCATGAAGATACCAGAGCTTTTAAACGTACAGTCGTGGCCAAAAGTTTTGAGAATGACACAAATACAAATGCATTTAGCAGATGCTTTTATCCAAAGCGACTTCCATTCCCTAACTACAGGGGACAGTCTCGCTGGAGCAACTTGAGGTTAAGGGTCTTGCTCAGGAACCCAGTGGTGGTATGCTGAAGGTAGGATTCGAACCCATGGCCTCTTGGTCCAGAGGCAAGTATCCTACCCACTAGGCGGCCACCACCACCACCAAATATTAATTTTGCTGCTTCAGTTTTATGATGGCAGTTTGCATATACTCCAGAATGTTATGAAGAGTGATCAGATGAGATTCACCAAGTGAAGCAGTGGGCTGCCACTAATGAGGGGCACCCAGGGAGTGGCGTGTGGGGACGGTACCTTGCTCAAGGGTACCTCAGTGATGACACTAGCAGTTGGGATTCAAACCCACAACCTTCTGATTGCAGGGGCAACACCCTAACCACTAGGCCACCATCTGCCCTGAAAATGGCTTGCCATCAGTCAGGATTTGGCCCAGAAGTTGTTTGACGGCATTCCAGTGCAAATTGCAGAGGTCTTGAAAAAGAAGGGCCAGCACTGCGAATATTAACTCTCTGCATAAACTTGATGTAATTTGCATAAATGTGATGTAATTCAGTACACCATAGAAACATCTGACAATTTGAATTTGATTTGATTTGATTTGACAAAAAGATATAAAAACACTGAAGCAGCAAACTTTGTCATTGTGTCAATATTTGTGTCATTCTCAAAACTTTTGGCCACGACTGTAAATCTGGCTGCCTCTGCCAAATGGCTCAAACTGGGTCATTTTTGGATATTCCAGCAGGACAATGATCCAAAACATACATCCTAGTCCACACAAAAATGGTTCAGTGACCATAAAATGAAGCTTTTGACATGGCCCTCCCAGTACCCTGGAGGATCTGATAAGATTCTGTATCAGGGAATGATGTTGTCAAATGGCAGTTACACGGCATATTAAATGCAGGGGTGCCAAAAAAAACTTTTATTTCTCATATTTTCTTATATTCTTGGATTGAGCCCAACCTCATCTTTAGTAATTATGAAGCTTACTGAATGTCTTTGTCAAGAAGCCAACAAAGTAACACTTTCCAAACACTTCAAAAGCAGTGATTCATCTAGTAGTTACGTCCAGTCAAAAATATGGCATATAAAAGTAGGATTTTTTTTTTTTCTTAATGGCTTTACAGAGATGCAGAGGTCACAGACTACTGTTATGTTTGACAAAAAAGAAGACTGGAGCCACGAAATGAAAAGGACCAAAGGAAACTGTAGGATAGTCACTGAAAATGAATGCTTTGAACTCTTCACAAGGTAGGAGAGGACTGAAGCTACAGTGTGTTGCATTTTTTTTTTTTTTTAATTTATTTGTATATTTTTTTCACTGATTTTCTTCTCATTTCCTAATTGTCTGATTGTTCATATTCTATTAATTCAGTTTCTCATCCAGATCATTTATATTTTAAAAAGCATAGTTATGCATTTGGAATGGTGAAATGCACATTGATTTAAAATTATTTCCAAAGAAAGCAGCCAGATTCTTCTGCTAAAGAGTAAAACTGCCGTATTCTTTTCAGTCCCTGAAGAGTTCTGTTCAAACGTCCTTTTAGGTTACCAAAGTTCTTCATCGTCCCCGCAGCTGTATCCAATGAAGATTTATCTACATTCCAAGGAAAAGGATTACCAGTAAGTGTTTTTTATTATGCAAATATCACTGGTTAAGTTAAAAAGACGATGATTAAAAAGTAGGGGTGGGACTCGATTAAAAAAATTAATCTAATTAATTAGAGGCTTTGTAATTAATTCATCTTGATTAATTGCATTTAATCGCACAAGAAAATTTGCCCCAAAGCGCAAATGTTTTTTTAATTTAAAAGGGTGTTAGTGGGCGACAGAATCAAATAATAGACATGGACATGAATATTGTAAACTCAGGCTCTTTTAATTTCTCAAAAAAATGCATTTAAACTGTATTTCAATTCAAAACAGAGAAACAAAAATACAGTGGTACCCTGCTTAACGAACGCCGCCTCGGACGCGCGCGTGACTGGCAGAACGAACGCGTTTTACACAGCGAACCGCGCGTCGCACGTGAAAATCGAGTTTTACGTTAAAATAATGACTGAATCCGGCCAGATCTGTCGCAGATGAAGACAAAGCATCATGTTGCGTTGTTTCTCCCCATTAGTGTAATTTTTTTTCCTGTTTTGATGTGTTTTTGGTGTCTGTGTGTTTACTGGTGCTTAAAATTAAAGGTCTTCTCGTTGCAGGACAACTTTTCCGCGAGTGAAACTGCAAATTTTTTCCTTGTTTCTGTGAAGTGTGAACC